>PVKC010025623.1:0-16427 GCA_004027635.1 Crocidura indochinensis
GAGAGAGAGAGAGAGAGAGAGAGAGAGAGAGAGAGAGAGAGAGAGAGAGAGAGACAGAGAGAGAGAGAGAGAGAGACAGAGACAGAGAGAGACAGAGAGAGACTTAGATGAAAATTCCCTGGCCAGAAGTGGAGGAGGTTGGGGTGGGGGATGGGTGTGTAGTTTCAAAGAAGATAGAAAAGCAAATGGATGCAAAGCAGACAGCATTTCTCCAATGCTTTATCTCTGCCCACACTCTCATGAACCAGCAAGCACTGCTCCGGTCTCTATTGTAGCCCCCCTTAAACAGCTCAAGTTTTTCATTTTATTTCAGCATGGCAAGGGGGTATGACCAGGGGTGTGTCCAGATTCAACAGCCATTACAGTGGGTGTCCAAATGATGTGTCTAAGTCCTACTGCCAAAGTCCAACGGCCATGGAACAGAGTTTCACAAATATCCCTTGCCTTCAAATATGCTTAACTTATTTTATTAACAATGTCCCCTAACCAGAGTGGCATATAGTTAAGTGAAAGCTTCACAATTTTATTAAGTATAAAACTCAAGATTTAGCCACATGAAATTTAATTTAATTTACTAATTGGTGTCACAAGACAAGAATTTGAATCTCTTACAAAAATTTATATTTTCCCTAGAATGCATTAAATAAATATACATGTTTCATTTATTTATCTATTTATTTTTGGTTTGGGGCCATACCTGGCAATGTGTGGATCAGTAATCAAAGATTACTCATGGTTCTGCACTCAAAAATTTCTCCTTACAGGCTAGAGGAACTATATAGGATACCAGATATTGAACCCAGATTTGTTCCAGGACGGCCACATGCAAGGCAAATGTTTTACCCACTGTGTTATTGCTTCAGCCCAGATACACACAATTCTTAAAAGATAGATTAAATTTTCCTGAACTTCTAACTGTTTAGATAGGTAAAATCTAAACCACACTATTTCACCTCACATTTTCTCTAAACAGTAAAACTAAATTATTTTTAATTTTTGCTGATTTTTGTATTTAAAAGGGTCCTAGTTTTACTAACAGAAAAAGTTTGCTTTTATCAAATAATACTTAAAGTGATTGGAATTATAGAATAACAAATGTTTGCTTTAGATATGTAAGTAATAGAATTCTAAAGAACTATGTTGTATTACATGCAACTAATAATGTTCATAGAACCAAATTATAAAATGTGTGTTCTATTTAAGTTTAATTAATGTATGTTTATAAAAATGAATTTATTTCTAGCAATATTTAACTAGTTTATGTAATAAAGGTCATGTTAATCAACAAGGTAATTATTTAATATAACTCTATTCAGGTCATACAATGAATACTGGCCAAAATTCCTTAATCTGTGTTTTATTATGAATTTGCTTTATTCACTTTTTGATCAGGTTCTCCCACTACTGACCCCAAGTCAAAGATGTGTCTTAGAATTCTGGAGTGGTTATCAATGTAGACACAAAAACCAAATGATTTATAATTAAATTATTTTCAGCCAAGATTAGAGGAGGCAGAGAGGATACAGAACAAGAATAATATAAATTGGATTAGGATAAGAGTCAGTGAGGCAACTAGTCTCAGCTCCAGAAGACAATATCACAAAATTCAGTAAACTGGTTAAATTTCATTTTAAGATGATCTCATAAACTACATACACTTAATACCAAAAAAGTATGAACAAAATGTCTATCTTCTTAGAGAGGTAGGCTGCTGTGAAGTACACTGTTTGCTTTATAACAATGCCTTATTTTTTTCAGCAGGAGCATTTTATTTTACAATCTAACCAGAATTCCCATTACTACTGCCAAGTAGGATTGTGACTGTTGTAATGGTGTGCAGAGAGATTGTGCAGCACAGGATTTTATATATTATCGTTTGTAATTATAAAATGGGCATTAACTGCTTCTGCTTGGTTTCAAATAGGGGAGAAATTTTTAGTAAGTATCATAAAGAGGTTTTGCCTTGAGGTCTAATAAGGTTCAGGCAGAAAGAAAAGAAATTGAGAAAGAGTGAGGGGCAGTCTTAGGTAAAGTCCAAGTCCCAGCTTAATGTTGTGAGAGAGAGAAAAAAGAAAGGAAATCAAGTAATGCAAATTACTTATGAAATATATCTATCATTCCAATGAAACAACCCTAAAATGCCGTCAGTTGTGCTGTGTCTAAGAGTTCTGGAGTGTTGATGCTCTTAAAGGAAGGGATTACTCTATATACCTTTAAGGGATGATGACAGCCAACTGGAATGGTTGTTGGAATGGTACATGCCCCCTGGACACTCCTCTTGAACAAATCCCCTGTGACAGCGGGTATACAAGGAAAAGGTTGGACAGTGGAGAGGTCGTGAGAGGGCAGGGAAAGAGCCAGAGCAGAACCTGCAGGAGATAATGCATCTGCAAGATGTTGCCCCCATCTCTTTCTCTCTTCGTCTCTCTCTCCTTTCTCCTTCCTCCCCTCTCTCCCTCTCTCTTCCACTCTCGCTCCCTCTTTCTCCTTTTCTCTTTCCTCTTTCCTCTCTTCCTCTTCCCTTTCTCATTCTTTCTGTATCATCTCCCTTTTTTTATCTCACTCTCTTTCATTTTCCCTTTCCCTCTCTATCTATCCATCTCTCACTCTCTCTCCCCTCTCTTTGCTCTCCTCCATTTTTCTCTATTTCTCTATCCCTTTCTCTCCCCCTCTCTTCTTCTCTTCTTTCTCTTTCATCATTCTCCCCCTATCTCCCTCTCTTACTTTCTGTCTCCTCTCCCTCTTCTCTCCTTTTCTCTCCCTCCCTTTCTCTCCTTTCCTTTTCTTTCTCCATTCTATCTCTCCTTCTCTTTCTTTCTCTTGCTCTTTGTCTCCTACTTTCTCTCTCTCTTTTTCTCTTTTGAACCCAGACCTATAGACCTCCCCAGTCTTCTCTAGCCAGTGAATTCCATCTACAGATCTCTCTCAGAAACCTCTGGAAAGGGCAGCGGCAGTCTTCAGACTGCAAGCTGGGAATAAAAGATACCTAGTTTCTATCTTTTTATCCAGCAACTCCTCTCTCAATCCCAGGTGGCAACATTTTGTTGTTCTTGAATGGTCACTGGCAGCTAGACCCCAGTCCTTGCATCTTTGCAGCTCTGTGGTCTTTGCAGCTAATTGCAACCCTTTAGCCCTGGTGCTAATTGCAGTGACTTTAGCTGGGGGAAGTAGGATAGAAGGGGAATCTTTGGATAAAAGAAGAGGTGGCTAAGTACTCTGGTGGTGAATATGGCAGAACAACACTGCCATGAAACAATAATATCAGGTAACTGTTAAAACAAAAATTAATAAATCATTTAAAACTATCTATCTTGAAATGAATGTGCTGGATGGAAGCAGGATATCCTGACCACAATATAGATTACTCCTATCCCAACAGACAGACATCAGACTAGAGGAAAGCTAGTTAATTGCCTCTGTTCAGAGTATCAAGTAAAAGAGATTCCCAACAGCATCAATTCTGTCAATTCCCCAGTAAATTTACACTCAGCCAACCCAACTAGTTAGTTGTCTTGACTACTTTCATTACCTTTGATTAAGGTGCTTTGGCTCAAATTAGTCAAGAATAATTGTGAAACAAAATCAGAAAATAAAATATCATTTTAAATACGAATTCAAAATTATATTACCAGGGAAAAAGACCTCACTTTCATTGGGAATGCAAGGTATTTTTACCTACAAGGAATTGAATAATTCCCTGCAAGTTCATCATAGATCCAGTTATAAGTACATCATGTGATAATTATCAAATGTTTAGAATTTTGAGCACAATATTAATAGTTGCACTTTTGGAGAAAAATTGTTGTGTCCATTAGAAATGCAAACTTTCATATAGATCGAAAAAGTTAAAAATAATATGCATTTAAACAAATGTTCCCATAAATTATATGTTTTCCTCAAAATTTTAATTATGTAAACAAAATAAAAATTGTGTTATTTTAAATAATAAAAACTATCTAAATAATTCATGGCATTTCAATTAAATTCCAGTCATGGTGTTCGCATAGTAGGCAAGAAGAATATTTATAAATATTGATCTTCTGAGTGTTTTTGCTTTTTTTCTTAAATAATTCCAAGAATATAATCTAAAACCTCATGTAGCAAGATATATCCTCTACCACCACATCTCATCCTCAGACATAAATATTGATTTTCTAAATATGTTTTCATGATTAACATTAGATCAAATTATCAAATTAATACACATTCTTTCAGGCAACAACAACAAAAAATTACCTATATTTTCCTAGTGGCATGGGAACAAGACCAAGTAATGTGAAAAAAGTAATGTGTAGCAAATTTTAAAAATACTTTAAAAATATATTTTAAAGGGAGCCAGAATGGTGGCACAGTGGTAGGTCGTTTGCCCTGCACGTGGCTGACCTAAGAGAGACTGTGGTTTGACCCTCTGCATTTCCTGTGGTTCCCAAGCCAGGAGGGTTTCTTGAGCGCAGACCCAGAAGCAGAGCCAGAGCAGAACTCCTGAGGATCACGAGGTGTGGCCCAAAAGCAAAAACATAAAATATATTTTAAAGACATAATAAATAGGCTTGGGTAAATTTAATTTTGATAAATAAAAGATCAGAATTTTGTCAGAAAGATCATTCTCTTCTCAAAAAGAAAATAAACAAAAAGAAATGTAAAAGGTAGTAACCCCTCTTTAAAAAAATAAAGAAAAATAGGGGCCCGGGAGATAGCATGGAGCTAAGGTGCCTGTCTTACCGCGCTAGCCTTGGACCGACCGCGGTTCGATCCCCCGTGCCCCATATGGTCCCCCAGGCCAGCCAGGGGCGACTTCTGAGCGCATAGCCAGGAGTAACCCCCCGAGTGTCACTGGGTGTGGCCCAAAAACAAAAAAAAAACAAAAAACAAAAAAAAAAAAAAAAGGTCATCGGTTCGAATCCGGTGCCCCATATGGTCCCCCGTGTCTGCCAGGAGCAATTTCTGAGCATGGAGCCAGGAGTAACCCCTGACCACTGCCAGGTGTGACCCAAAAAACCAAAAATAAATAAATAAATAAATAAATAAAAATAAAAATAAAGAAAAATAAAAGGTGAGGCCGAAGTGATAGCACAGTAGTAGGTGGATTGCCTTGCACATGGCTGACCCAAACAGATACTATTTCGATGCCTGGCATAACTATGGTCTCCCTAGCCAGGAGCTATTTCTGAGTGCAGAGCCAGGAGTAACCCAAAGGTGATTCTGGTATTTCTAAAGAGAATACATTTAAATGGATGAGGCAAGAAGTTTAGTGAACCTCCAACTGGTAATGATCAGAATAACAGCACACAACAATTTGAAAGATATTAAGAAAGTCATATAATAAGGGTGCCAGTAAAGAAAAATCTGGCATAAAATCTAGGGTTATGGTGTGTTTTCTGGGCTTGGAATGTATGATTCAAATTATAGATTTCAATTGTAAAATAAGCAAGAACATAAGAAAATGTGATAAAATATAAGAGGGAAAGTTTAAGATACTTTTATAACAATGAATAATCTATTTGCTCACAGTGCATAATCTTAAAAATAATCCTTTTATCAAATACTGACCTGTGTCTTATTTCAAAGGCAATCCAGGCTTTTCTAATAGATAAGTAGTTACTTAAAACTAAGTAGTTACTGAATTATATAAATAAAACCTACACTACTATAGTTTACTAATCAAAACTAGCAATGCAGCATATGTCACGTAATTTAGACGGCAATCGTCTTCTTCATCCTCCATAAATGAATTATGAATAAAACAAAACCAAAAGTTGTTTAAGAGATAACAAGAATTAAAGAATTTGCAGCAGATGGTGCCAGCTGTGCACATTTAATTCCAACTCAAACAATCTGCCAGTTAGACAGAACGGCTTTTGCATGGAAAACTCAAGTGTCTTAAAGCCAAGGAAGATTCTAGAATTATTTATAAAACCTTTTGTTATAATTAATGTCCATGAACACAACCTTCTTTTATTCTCTTTACTTTGCACTATGTGCCTTAACAAGCCCCCTTTCTCTGTCTTTTCCATTGGTATCCCTATTCCTTTCTCCCTCTAATAAGAATATTTATTGGGTCGAGGAGATAAGACAATGGTAGGTGTTGTCTTGCATGCAGCTGACCCAAGACAGACCTGGATTCGATTCCCAACATCCCATATGGTCCCCCAAGACTTCTAGAAGCTGTTTTTGAGCCCAGAGCCAGGAGTAACCCCTGGGCACCGCCTGATATGACCTCAAAAACTAAAAAAAAGAGAATGAATTATTATTCATATATACATATATATTCTTATACACAAATATTCTACAAGAATAAAATCAGAGTACATATGTCAAAATATTATATATTGGACACTCAAGAAACAATGAGTCATATATTGATAGTTAAATGTATCTTGAGTAATTAATCATCAAGTCATTTTTTTCATAAAGACATTGAGCAATATTTCAGGAGTTAAGACATTTGCCTTGTATATGTGCAATGTTTCTTTGATCCCTGGCACAGTCTACAGTCCCTGAAGTACTGCCAGGAGTAATCCCTGTGCACAGAGCCAGGAGTAATCACTGAGAATAGCTGGTGGCCTAAAAACAAACAAAGACTATTTGTAAGGTTCATTGACATATACAACATGTTTGAGAGAAAATAAAATTACTGAAGGCCAAGAGAGCAATGTCAACAAAGTTTCAAACATAAGTTACAAAGCCACAGTATGCTGGATCATATGGGAGCTCAATTTCCAGTTTTTTGAGGAATCTCCATATTATTTTCCATAAAGGCTAGACTGGACAACATACTCACCAGCAGTGAATGAGAGTTCCTTTCTCCCCAGTACTGATTGATTGTTCATGTTCTTTGTGTTGTGTGCCAGTCTCTGTGACATGAGATGGTACCTCATTGTTTTGATTTGCATTTCCTTGATATTTAGACTTGTATAGCACCTTTTTCATGTGCTTTTGGTCATTTGTATTTCTTCTTTGAGGAAGTGTCTATTCATTTCTTCTCCCCATTTTTTGATGGCATTAGATGTATTTTCTTATTAAGTTCTGTCAGTATGTTGTATATCTTAGATATTAGCCCCTTTTTATACCACTCCTAGGGATATGCCCTAGGAACACAAAAGCACAATACAAAAATGCCTTATGCACAGCTATATTTATTGCAGTGGTTAAATGCTTAAATGAACATATTATTGATGTTATAAAAAAACACAAGGTTCATTGGCAAGACTTATCGAAGGAAAAAGAGTTCACAAACAGATGTCTGAAAAAGATCATTTATCTTGAAGTGAATAAGAAAATCTTGAATTTATTTGAGAAGGAAATGGACAATATTAAATAGTCATACTAAGTTATTGATTGAATGAAGAAGAAGTTGCAGTCTAAAATATTCAGGGTAACTTCGAGGCCTTTATAGCAAAATATGTATGATAGGATTTCTACTTAATCAGATGATGACAATTTGATGAAAAGTTTCATTCATCCTTGCAGTTGCATATAGAGGAGCCATATTCAGGTGTGAGTTCCTAAAATGTCAACACGCATGAGGATGAGAGAGGTATAGAAGCATTGATTACAAAACTTTTCTACCTAAAGAAACCGGTTTGAACCAAAAGGAGTAGATGGGAAATCATGAATAAAATATCGGCTACAATGAGTCTTAGATGTTAGATAAACTATGAAACCAGTACATGGCTTGGATTCACATAGGGACTTGAGAATTAGATCCTAGAGAAGGATGGATGCAAAATATTCTAGCACTAAATTGAAAATGTGATATAAAGAGTATATTTATAATAATTCTCACCTGAAATTTATATAATGCCACAATGCAATGCTATTTCAATAAAATTATTTTAAAAGAGGGAATCATTAAAATTTTAAGTGCAATTTGAGAAAAAAAAAACAAAGAATATTAACGGACATTTCTGGATGTCCTGATGTTTAAGTGAAGAATTTTCACAAATCTGATATCAAATAAAAAGCTGGCTGTTATTTTATAAAAAAAAATCATTAAGCACCTCAAAACTTGACAGTTCTGCACTAGAGCCTGGTAATGTAGCGATGCTTCTAGGTCCCACATTAGCACAACCCTTTGTGCTAATGAAGTGCTTGTTTCTTATGCATGCAAAGCATCCACCCTGACCTTTGCACCTCTAACTTCTCAGATCCCTATTTCTATAACCAAATAAATATTTTGAACTGGAAACAATACTAGTTTGGTGTTTCATACTTGTAATGTTTGACTGAATTGTATTTTGCTTCTAAAGATTATTAAGAAATGGAAAACTACATTTGTCAATGTTACAAGCAAGATTCTTTTAATTTCAAGAGAGTTATGTGTTAAAATATTTAACAGGACAAATTGAATGAAAATATCATCCCAACATTTAGATTTCATAAAGTACTAATAGATGTTGGGGGCTGGAGTGATGGCGCAGTGGTAGGGCATTTGCCTTGCATGCGGCTGACAAGGACAAACCATGGTTCGATTCCCCAGAGTCCAATATGATCCCCCAAGCCAGCAGTGATTTCTGAGCACATAGCAGGAATAACGGGGTATATCCCCTCCAAAAAAAAAAAAAGAAAGCTAATATTCAATTGTAGTTATACAAATTCTTACATAATAAGTTGAATCTACTGGAGTCACATGAAATCTTGCAAAGTTTAGATTGATTTTAACCTACTAGATAATGAGGTGAATTTTCTATGTTCTTTTTTTTATGTTTAATATTCTTAGAGGGCATAGTGTTATTTGAAATAATGAAAGAAAAGAGTATTATATGTCTAACTTCTGATTTATCCTATATATACTTTGATGTGTTCTATATTGCAGATTTTTATCTATTAAGTATATTATTAAATTATCTCATATATTTTAATAATTATTGTTTCTAATGTAGTGTGTAGTTTATAATAAAGGCTTTGTGTTTTCAGTTAACTTGCAATATTAAATTGATTCTTCTACTAAACAACTGCATACAAAATACCAAAACAGCAAAATTGTTTATTTATTTAATTAAAATATCTAAAATAATATAGTGCCCCTGGAAGTTTATTTGAGTGGATCAAATATTATCAACTGCTAAAAGAGAAAAAAAATAAAACCATAGGACAGTGGCAAGAATTGTTCTTGCCTCCCAAGTTTCCATCACTTCCTAAATAAATTTTCTTTCTCTCCTCACATAACATGTCTTATGTAAAAGTATGACTTTTTTTTAAGTATAACTTAATGGGGTTGGCGAGGTGGCACTAGAGGTAAGGTGTCTGCCTTGCAAGCGCTAGCCAAGGAAGGGAGGCGGTTTGATCCCCTGGTGTCCCATATGGTCCCCCCAAGTCAGGGGCAATTTCTGACTGCTTAGCGAGGAGTAATCCCTGAGCATCAAACGGGTGTGGCCCGAAAAACCAAAAAAAATGTATAACTTAATATATTAACTCTAACTATATTTAGAGATTATTTAGAATAGTTCTAGATAATAAGTATCCTACTAAGAGATAGCTTGTCAAACAAGCCAGATCATCCTGTGATGAACAAATATATATGTTGACATGATTTTTTCTAATTTTCTGGGCTACAAATAACCTTCCATTATCCTAGCCTTTCACAGGCACCTCTTTTAAAATGATCATCCTAAATCAACATTCGCTATCGCTTCCTTTGAATATATTCTATCCCTTGTATTACACTGTAAGCTCTTTGTCAGTAATGTATGTAGTCTTAGGATTTTGTTTTCTTGCAATAGGAGCACAAAATGATTTTTTAAATAAATGAATGAACACAGAGATGAAGATGACACCTGCTACACAAAGAGAAAAAATGAAATTGATCCCTTTCCAGAAGAGACATATATTTATACTGACAATCCAAATTGGATATGTTTAGCCAAACGAAAATCAGCTGCATTGATTTTCATTCCTTTGGGGGCTAACATGATCCCTCTAAATCAAGGTCACTGCTATCTTTCTCTAAAGAAAGAATAATTATATTATTTGAATCCTTACATTTTTTGAAATACATTCTGGAATGTATTTCAATATTTATAAATTATATATATCGAAAAAAACAATGAAGTAACAGAATTGGCAATTTAAACATTGAATCAAATCATGCTGCAAAAATACAGACTATTATTGTATTTTAGGCACAAACACATGTATACACACATGGGTTGTACACTTAAAATTTTAACACATCAACAGTAATATCATTTTATACCAACTTGAGTTTGTAAATATATAGAAAAGCTAAAGAGCTATTATATTTCGCCCAAAGGGTTAATAAATTCTGTCTCATCATCAGCAAAGTACTTCACTATCTTGTGAAAGGAAATTCCAAGCAAATAACATGTACTTATCTCGGTGGCTATATATTGCTTATTGGGGCTCTCTAGACTATAATCAAGAATAATTTTAAAACAACTATTCACGTCTTTCCAGAATTAATTTTATGTTACAAAATTGTTTACTTCCAGTGCTTAGAATTCTCAGTAAATTTTCATAAAAAATGTTTTTAAGGAGATGAATGAAACAAAAAGTAAAGTTTCTATATATACCAGCAAGTCTAAGACAGTCTAGAAAGATGCAAATTACATAAAATTAATGGTTTTCCCCTTCTTTGAATGTGTGAAAACATGCATTTATCTCAAAAATCATAATCAGATTTGAAGGTTAATACTAAATAAGTTGTTGATAAAGTGATATTCCAACGTTTTTAGGAAATAATAATGATGTTATTGGCGTGTATCTTCAGGGCATGAAATAAAATATGCATTGCATTTTCATAGTAACTTTGATAGATGTGACATGTTTTGAAATCCACATGTTGATTTGTGTCCTTTAAATATTTATGTGTTTTCAAGAGTATTTGGGCTGATATCATGTAACTGTACTAGAGTTAAAGAAATGATGATAAAAGGTCTACTATACTGAAAATTGAGATATATAAAGACGATGTCAGCAAAAGAAATTTATTTCTTATAAAAATAAAATATTTAAATTTTCCTTATACAGCAAAGTTACCTTTAACTGAACTTTTTATCTTCATTTCTCTATACATGACATGGCAGGTGATATCAGACCCTGTGTTGCATGACCATGAACATGTACAAGTTCTTTCAAGAATCTTCAAACCCAGCAGGAGAGTGGGAAGGAAAAAGGGAGGAGAGAAAGTGTGGACATTGGTCGAGGGAAATAAATTGATGGGTGTTATTCATTGATGACTGAATCTCAGTTATAAACAACTTTGTAATGGTGGGAAAAATATAAACAACTTTATGACCTTGAATTTGGTTTGCTTTGTTTTGTTTTAGTTTTTTGGGTCACACTCAACAGCGCTCAGGGGTTACTCCTGGCTCTACGCTCAAAAATAGCTCCTGACAGGCCCAGGGAACCATATGGGATGACAAGATTTGAACCACAGTCCTTCTGCATCTAAGGCAAATGTCCTACTGCTGTGCTATCTCTTTGGCCCCATAACCATGGTATTTAAATAAGTCATTTCAAACTCTTAAAGAATCTTCAAACTGTTAGCTCTTTGTAATTAGTATTCTTTGCTTTCAGAAACACAGGATAACATGACTTCTATTAAACTCTGACTGTTATAGTGCCCCTATATTAGAAGGCATTCGGGTGTTCAATTCATTATATATTTCCCTCAAGTAAAAAATCAGAGATTCTGTGGCTAGTGTACCATATTTTCCGGTATAAAAAGATGACTTTTTAACCCATGAAAAAAACTTTTTAAAAGTTGGGAGTCTTCTTAAACACTAGTATACAGCATGCTGAAACTTACTCCAGCTTCAGGGACAAGTGATTCTCTCCCTCTCTCACCCCCAAATCCCATCCAGCTGCCAGGCGTCATCACTCCGTCCTCTGCTTATCCCGATTAATCTTTCAGGGCACACAGAGGAGTCACCAAGGGCTGAGTTACCACGTGCTGCATCATCTCATCCAGCCGCCGGGTGGACTGAGCTTTCCAGTGCTGTCCTCTGTTCAGCTTTAATGGGACACAGAGGAGGTGTGCTGTCTCCCTATAGCTGTTCTATTAATCACTGCACCCCAGCAAGCTGCTCTTGGAGGGAGTGCTCTCCCTGCTCTCAATGTAAAACATAATTATAAAACCACAGTCACTCACTACAAAAATAAAATGACTGTTGGCACGCCAATGTCTAGCTTTATTAAACATATACTGTTAACCTTTGAGGATTCTACTCTTCTTTTAAGTTTTTAAATTTTTATTTGGTGTGCTTTAAAAGAGAGGTAGTCTTATACTGTGAATATAGCCCAAACCCTATATTTTAACAGGAAAAGTAAGGGGGTTATCTTATATGCCCAGTCAATTTATGCACCACAAAATATGGTAGTTTGTGCACCAGGACAGATACTGCAATAGCTAGTGTAATTCATTCGAAGAGTTGTGTTCATTCTCTAAAATACTCTGATAAGTCTTATGTGACATAAAAACCTCATTTCCTGACTTTCCTAACATAGTTAATACTTTAAAAGATTGAAATGCCTGTTAAGCCTTAGGAGAAATGAAATTGAAAGAGGAGCAAGAAGGATGCAAAGAGAACTGAACCCCTAGGAAGGCTTACTTAGTAGCACCTCATAACTATCTTTCCTGACCAAGGTTTTTATCCTCCTAATAATTGATCTTCTGAAATATGATTGCCTAAAGAAAGTTACTTTACCATGAATATCAGGTTCCTTTCTTTCACCCCACAATCAAATACTAGTAGTTCCAAGTCAAGAAAATGTATAGACTTGAATTAGAACTCCCTCATTATACTAGATTCAACATTAAAATTCAATGCTTTATTTCCCAGGAGAAAGAGAGGTCAGACATCACTGATCCATGAACGGCCATTTATAGAAAGATGAGAAAATTAGTTTCTCTTCTTTTTCTATTCTACTGGTAACAAATTCTATATAAAACTTCAAATAAACATGAAAATGTTTTTTTTTGTTTTTGATTATTTGTAAGTTATTAAATTTTTACTTTATCTGTTTATTTTCCCTTACAGATTCACTGATTTTAATTTGAGTTTCTTAATTAAAAAGTTTATTATCTACAATTAAGGGGACATGCAGATTTAACAGGTTAAAACATTTTTATAATGGAAAGGCTACATTTGAATAAGTCTTTACATAAAGGTACATGAGACAACTGAGAAAAACAAGGCTGTGTCTAATGTACACTTTAAAAAATAATCATAATTTTACCAATTTCATATCAGCTTTTCACTTACTACTATTATTTTATATCAGCTTTTTGTTTACTAATATTATTTTATATGTTGTCTTTAATATTATCTCAAAATATTTCCAAAATATTTAAAATACATATGGAAGACTGGGTTTAAAACTGAGAAATTTTTGGAGAGAGATCATTTTCTCCTTTCAGCAAAAAAACAACCAAATCTTTATTTAATAACAACTTTTTATTGCATAAACATTTTCAGGGAAAACTTTCATAGATAGAAATGTTGGTGTTTTTTATTTAAATATTGTATCTATTACTCACCAAATTTTATCTTAAATCACTTCTTCATACTTTATCATTGAGATTGGTTTGATGATTCTTCTCAAATAACTCTTTTCTTTGACCTGTAAGTAAAAAGATCAATAAACTATAAGAAGTTAAATAAAAATAAAAAGGATATTCATTTTCTGATAATACCGTGCTTTCCTAATTTTATTACTTTCATATTTATAATTGTAATATTTTGATATATTTAAACTTTTTGTAATTTTGTAGCTTTCTTTTGTAAAACTTATTTTCTGCTATAATATGATTTTTATAATAGTTACTTTGAAAACCTAAGATAGGATAACACAGTGAGCAAACAATTATCTCCTCTTAGGTATACTACCCTGGGCAAGGCAGAATAGTTAATTTGAGTATTAATAAATTTATGAATTAAATAAGGTTAAGTGAAGTAAGTAACAATGAGATTCAATGTAAACATGAGACAATGTCTGGCATGAAGGAAACACTTCATGTTTGCTAATGCATTGACTGTTGCTTTCTATCTTCTCTTTCTTAAAGTCTTAAATCTATGATCCACTGAACTGATTTCCTCTAGATCAGTTCAGATAGAGCATTCTTTAGTGCCACGTTTTGACACTTTTTTTTTTATCCTTCTGGAGAAACTGAGAGATAGATTTCTCATTCAGGATTTAAATAATACTGTGATGTTTGTAGAAGATCTTGGGGAGAGCTCCATCCAGGAACTGGTTGTTTAGCATGAAAGGCAAGCCTGTGATTCAGCTGTAAATGTGTACTAAATGTCAGTGCTCCTGATGATGACCTTGTATAAAGCATTGCATTTCTCCATGCCTGTGTATATACCATCTGCAAAATATGATTTTTCATCCCATTTCAGAAACTGGCAGATGTGAGTGAGAAACGGTTTGTGATTTCTTAGGGGTTGTAGAAACAGAAAATATAATCTAGTTCAAGGTATTAAGTAAATCTTTCAACAATGTCACAATGAAATGATAGACAGAATTCATTCAGGAAAAGCTATTTCGATTAAAAGAGGAATATGTTTTTAGACAAATATACAGAATTAGTACTTTAGCATCAGTCATGGTAGTATCCTAGCCAAAAGTCTTCTGTACATGTGCACAATAATGCATATTAAATTAGAAACAACTGTGAGAAATAAACTTTGTGGGCTTGGTTTGGGTTTAATATTACCTACGTTCACCCTATCGCTAGGATACAAATTGTCTACACTCAAGATTTCCTTCTAGCAAAAGTGAATTCAGTGGAGGCAACAAACCTCTTGGTAAGAAGGATTTTGTCAAGTGTCCTTATTAAATCCAAGGACCTGTTTGCATCGGATTGCACACAGAGGCAAGGTAGTACACTCTGACATCTTGCTTGAAATCAGTGCCAGAGCTGCCACCAGTGAGGCTGAGCAGGCTAATGACGTCTTCAACGATGATCCTCCCAAAGAAGGTGTCTGTGTCCTCACACACACCCCTTCCAAATCTGCATAGGAGGACAATAAAAGAGGTTCGGCCACACAGCGCCCTCATAGTGCCTCTCCACCTCTAAGGAGGTCAGCTGGCTGTCTACAGCATAGCCAAGGTTTCCTGGCCAGTTGGGTCACACACACACACACACACACACACACACACACACACACACACACACAATACACAATGAAACATCATAGACCACGTACCCGCAAGCTCAGATTCCTCCCTACTATCGCAGATTGAACCCACTCACCAGGCACACTTAGAGAGACACACAGTTGTGCCCGCTTTGCAGAGCAGAATCCAGCTAGCAGCCCCCCTTTCCGCCCCAGAGCAGAAACCCGTCTTCTTCCAGCAACCAACATCGAACCTAAGGAGACAAAAGCTGATCAGAGTGAAGCTGTGGCGTGCGGGACAGGAGCCATCGCTGGTGGACAAGTGGAGAGCTGTACCTTCGAGCTGGGCAGTCTTCTCTACCCAGCCAGGAGGATGCAAAACCCAGCCATCCCTGAGCCTTTGGCAGGCAAATGTTAAGCAGCATCCCTTGCAAGGATTTATTCTTGACCATGAGTTGTAGCAGCACCACTCTTCTAGCCCCCCAAGACTTTTTCCTTCCTCCTCCCTTGCCACCCCTCTTCCCAAGGATGTCAGAGTCTCTGAATCATATTCAGAAATTCAGACAATTCTGGCATATAAAAATCAGGTCAGGTACAGTCGGAGTAAAAAAAAAATGAAATGACACTCAAAGAAGAAAGGAAGGAAACAGGCTGAATTTGGGTTTGGGGACGCAGCTCCCTGCACCTTGAGAAGAACTAGAGTTTAGAGCTGAGATGCTGAAGCGGGTGACCGAGAAACGGCCAGTAGATGGCGCAAGAACTCTTCCTCTTCGCAATCTTAACCCTTGAGGGAGGTGCGTGGCTTGGGCCAAGTCCAGATGTATAGATACATACATTTTCCCGTTTTTGAAAGAAATCTCCCATTTACATATTTGGGACCCATTCAGCATGAAGACAAATGTGTCTGTTCTA
Source organism: Crocidura indochinensis (assembly GCA_004027635.1). Taxonomy (NCBI): domain Eukaryota; kingdom Metazoa; phylum Chordata; class Mammalia; order Eulipotyphla; family Soricidae; genus Crocidura; species Crocidura indochinensis. The sequence continues at coordinate 15,996 of PVKC010025623.1, forward strand.
GATAACAACCACCGATAAAGTAGTTTAACTGCAGCTCACAGCAATGGAATAAATAAAAAAATTAAAAAACGGGGGGGGGGGGAGGCTAGAAGGAAGAAGAAAGGGCGAACTATTTGGGGAATGGATTAGATCCTTCCCCACCCTTCACCCCGCCCGGTCACGGATGAAATTTGGTTTTTGGATCCGAAATAAAAATAAATAAATAAATAAGTCAATGCATTTGCATTCAGGCATTAAAATATGCAAATGCCAACGTGCAAATAAATTCTTCTAGGTCGCCTTTATTTTTTTCTCTCTCTCTTTTCAATTAAATCACAGCATAATAAATGCGAGGCGCCTGCCTGAAATATACTGCAACTACAGTAGTAACACATGTCCCATTATAACGACGTGGGCATCGATGGAGCCCGATTCATTATCAGACACACACAC
>PVKC010025624.1:0-16437 GCA_004027635.1 Crocidura indochinensis
AACAACAACAACAACAACAAAATAAAGACAACTTACACATTGATTTAAAATTATTTAAAGATGTATTTCCTTAATATTGTCTTGAGAATTCAGGATCTCTTTACACTTTGTCTCATCATTGACCATCCACTGTCTTATCTCCATTACCCTAACTGATCATTCATCAAGTCATCTGTTCTCTGTCATTGATCTCCCACCTGTCTCTTCCTTTATCCATACAAGAGTGCTGGTGCCAGCCCACACCTCCTGCCACCCTGATCTGTGCCCCACTGGCTCTGCTGGGCAGTGGACCATGCACAAACCACGTGTTATTTGGGTTCCTGCCTGATGTTGTTTAAGTACAGTAGGAAGCAGGAGATGGGACAAGGCAGGCAGCAGAGAACTGTGGCCAGCCCCTAGAGAAAGGCTGGCTACTGAAAAAGGTAGTAGACAGACTTTTCTTCACTGCCTGGCTGCAGGGCTCCTCTGCTGTCTCTGGGCACAGGTGCTATCATGTGGGGTTAAAGGGTCCAGCTGAGAGGTTGAGAATGGTGGGGTTTGGTGGGAGACCCAGTGCCCTGTCTTGGAGTCTCTGACCCTCCTGTGCTTTCTCAGTCTCAGATCCTCTGCACAGAGCAGTACCTGGCCTCCTGCATGGTCATCTCAGTGTTCCCCTGATCATGGGATCAGGGCAGCTCTGGTCCACACAGTTCAGCTTTCTGTGTGGTCAGAGGAGAAGTGTTGCTTACAGTCACTGTGAGGGTTTGAAACAGCAACAAAGAGCAAGGCCATCTATGACCCTTTGGGGACAGAGGGGCAGGTTTTGTTCAAGCTCTATAATGGCCCCTCCGTAGTTTTGGGTCTACACAGGGGCCTCTTCAGTTCAGCCTGCAGCTATCAGAGGGGCCCAGCCCTCTGCAAGACACCCATCCTGCCTTTACAGACTCATCCCTGAGCTCCCGTTGTTGGTAATAACCCCTGAGCATGGCCAAGTGGGGCTCAAAAAACCAAAGCCAAAAGAACAACAACAAAACATTCCAAACATTGGTTGTTTCAGGGTACACTTGTGGGATGGACCCTGGGGTCAGGAGCTAGTGAATCTTTAAACATTCAGACATACCTGAACATGTGCTCTCCACCCTTTCCTTTGTATCCCTGCTTCAGGTCCAGAGGTTGCCATTGCTGACTGGCCCATTGCTGACTGGCTCTCAGTGTCTCTGACAGTCCAGGGAGCCCAGTTATCTGGCTTCCTCCTCTGTAGGAGGGGCTTTGGGGGCTTGGGCGGGTCACTGGCAGGAGGAAAGCACTGACCCTGCCTGTCACCTAGGACAGGTATCCCAGTGCTACGGTGACCTGGCCTGGCTGCATGAGACTCGCTGACCCTGCAAGATTCGCTGACTCTACGTGTGTGCTGGGCTTTCCAGTGAGCTATTCCCTGTGGCCATGCTGGGGTCAGATGCACAACAGCCACTCTGTGTCTTGCTGCTGACCATGGGCGTACTAAGCACTGCCCTCTTGCTGCGCCGCAGAACCTGGAGGAAAGGTCTGGAAGCCAAGGCTGCCCGGGCCAGGGGCCTGTTGGAGCAAGAGCTGTGCCAGGCCAGGGCTGCAGTGCAGATCTTCTGGCAAAAGGTGGGCCCTGTCCTTGCACCCCCACCCAGGGCTAACCCTGCAGACTGGGAGCATGTTGGGGGGAGGACAGGAAGGGATTAGAGAGAAGGAAGGGAAAAGGAAGGAGGAGGGGACAGGAAAGAAGGCACAGGGAGGAGATGGCAGGGATAAGGGAGGAGAGAACACTAAAGGGGAAGGAGGAAAGAGTTGAAAAGGAGGAAGGGACAGGGAAAAGGGTGCAAGGAAGAGGAAGGACAGGGCAGGGAGGAGGAATTAGGATGTGTGTGTGTGTGTGTGTGTGTGTGTGTGTGTATGTGTGTGTGTGTGTGTGTGTGTGTGTGTGTGTGTGTGTGTGTGTGCTGGGCTGTCCTGTGAGCTCCAGGTCTCCTGGGGCAACCTGACAGCCTTTCCCATAGGAAACTCTGCAGTGTGTCCACAGTCCTGACACCATTTGGTGACTCATCATCCTACAGAATAGTGTTGGGACCAAGAACTATTAATGTGTGACCCTTACCGGCCCTTACCCACCCCCACACCCTCCCACATCCTCGCTCACCCACTTTCACACACTCCATCACTTCATTCCTCATCCCTGTCTGTCTCTCTCTCTGGAGCATCCCAATGACTGTATATCTCCTCAATGTCTGTGTGTCTCCCTGCCATCTGCTTGTCTCTGCAGAACTCTGACATCTGTGTCTGTCCCCCAACACCTCAACATCGGTGTGAGCCCCAACATCTTTCTCTGTTCAGCAGCACCATGATATTTGTGTGTCCCACCCCACAGCACTCCGATGTCTGGTTTTGTCCCTGCAGCACCCTGACATCCCTGTGTCTCCCGACATCTGTGTGTCTGTCTCCACAGCATCCCAACCTCCATGCTGAGTCCATCGTCTCCCTGCCCCTGCTGGAGCTGACACAGAAGCTCCATGAGGGGGTCCTGAGCCCGGAGCTCGTGGTATACAGCTACATGAAGCAGGTGAGGACCCAACAGAGACCCGAGCATGACTTAGCTCTTGGGGTGCTGTAGCTGCCTGGTGGAGGGTCATAGAGTGAGGCTACTGGGGAGGGGATGTACTTTCTAAGTCATCAAAGCTGCTCCTTATGTGATGGGATGTGCTGGAGAGAAGGGAGAGAGGCAGTTCGGCCACCATATCCCTGAGCACTGGGCATTGTACAGGGTGCAAGCTCTGGGGCAGAGAGACCTGCAGGAGCACGGGGTGGGAAGGGCAGTGTCCCTTCCATGTTGTCCAGCCCTGAGCCTAACCTGTTCTGGGGCTGGCAGGTCCTGCAGGCACAGAAAGAGCTGAATTGCCTCACTGGCCTTGTGCCTGGCTGGGAACAGCAGCTACAGGAACTGCAGCAGCGGCCGCACCATGGACCCCTGCATGGCATCCCCGTCAGCCTCAAGGACAGCTACCAGTGCCAGGTGAGCCAACCCTGCAGTGCCAGCTCCTGCTGCTGCTCTCCCAGACATCCCCATCAGTCCCACCAGCATTCACTGCTCCCACCAGCACCCTCTTGTTCTCACCACTCTCTAGCTCCCACCAGCTTCCACCAGATCCTACCAGCTCTCACCAGCTCCCACTGGCTCCCACTAGCTTCCACTGGCTCCCACCTGCTCTCACAAGCTCCCAGCAGCTACCACTAGCTGCCATTAGCTCCCACCAGCTCCCACCAGCTCCCACTGACTCCCACCAGCTCCTAGCTGCTCCCAGTCAATCTCCCACCAGATCCCACCATCTCACAGCCACACTCCCACCCAACAACGAGCCAACGCTTCCCAGGTCTGCTTCCCTTGCATCCCAGGTTCACTCCAGCGGATAGGGGAGTTGTTGACTCAGGTAGTGCAGCTGCTCTCCTCTCATTCCTACTGGTTCCTTAGCGGATTCATCAAATTTGACCTGGGGCAAGCCAGTCCTAATCTGGGTCCAAGTTTCTCAAGTTCATCTCTCAGAAAACAGTCTAGGGAAGCCCAAAGAGAGAGAAGGAGAGGGAGGGAGGGTTTGTACCCTGCTGGAGGAGTATGTGGCACCCTGAGCCCTCTGCACCAATACTTGGATAATTCATGATCTGACTGATGTTAACCTCTGTGGGCACCTTGTATTTGGTGATAGAGAAGGGTATAAGTGCAAAACTAGGCCCAGATAATTTCTCTAAAGTAGGATCATATCAACACAAACCATTTCACTGTTCTCTGGAGTCTAGGGGAAACTAAGATAATTTATAATAGAAGAAACATGGCTAGGCATCAACCAATTTCACCACATACTGTGTGGGGCAGGGGAAATCATGAACCTGTTTCCAATCTCAATTTCTGTGGATCAAGACACGGTGTGGAGAGTTATGAGGATGGTTCTGTTAGCCTCTCAGGACCCAGCTCACAGTGGCAGTTCTTAAGACACAAGTACATTTTACATGCTCAGGACTATTTTGTTTGTTTATTTGTTTTTGACCACATCTGAAGATGTTCAGGGGTTCTGTGCTTAGGAATTTCTCTTGTTGGTGCCAGGATAGATGGAATCTATCTGTCCATCCATCCATCCATCCATTCATCCATCCATCCATCCATCCATCTATTCATCCATCCATCCATTATACCTGGGATAGAACTTAGATCGACCATATGCAAGGCAAAGACCCTCCCTGCTGTGCTATTGCTCTGCCACACCCCAATCCAGGACCTTTGATTCAGCCTGTGTGAATATTTGGGTCAAATGTTGTTTTAAAGTCCAAGCACATTTGTCCATGACAGATGCGTGGCCCCAATATACACAGAAGCACCTACATGAGAGTTCTGAGTGGGAAGCACAAAGTTCTTCTCCCTCCTTCACTGGCTTTTGGGTTCTGTCTAGCTATCCTGTGTTCCATCCACGGGGATGCAGAGACTCAGGTGTCAGCGCCGCTGTTCTGTGTCCCCTGTAGGGCCAAGTATCTAGCTGCGGCACATTCGCCTTGCTGGACAGTCCTGCCACGGAGGACAGTGTGATAGTGAAGGTGCTGAAGAGTCAAGGGGCTGTGGTGTTTGCCAAGACCAATATCCCGCAAGCCATGATGAGGTGCTCTAGGCTGGCCCTTCCTTCCATCTCAGCTCTGCTGCTGAGAACCACCAAAACTCCTAACCTGGGGGACCAGAACCTGGCGAAACGGGAGGATGGGTCCGGGTGAGGGCAGAGATCCCAGGGTCTTGGTGTCTTTCAGCTACAACAGTGGCAACCCTATCTTCGGAAATACTCTGAACCCCCAGAACCACAAGAGAAGCCCCGGGGGTTCATCCAGTGGAGAGGCTGCGCTGATTGCCACAGGGGCTTCTATCCTGGGCCTGGGCACGGACCTGGGTGGCAGCATCCGCTTGCCTGCCAGCTTCTGTGGGATCTGTGGCTTCAAGACTACGAGTGCCCGGCTAAGGTGATGGGGATCCTCTCAGGGACTCTTGGGGTCTCTCTCGGGGTCTCTCTCAGGGTCTCTCCCAGAATCTCTCTTAGGGTTCTATCTCAGGGTCTCCCTCAGGATTTTCTGTTTCCCTGAGGGTCTCTAAAAGTATCTCTCAGGGTCTCTCAGAATTCTCTCACAGGGTCTTTCTCAGGATCTTTTTCAGGATCTCTCCTGGGGTCTCAGAGTTACACAGGGTTGTTCTCAGGTTCCCTCTCAAAGGTCTCTCAGGTTCTCTCTCAGCGTCCTCTCAAGGTCCTATCATGGACTCTCTCAGGATCCTTTCAGGATCTCTCTCAGGGTTCTCTCTCAAGGTCTCTCACAAGATCTTTTTCAGGGTTTCTATTAGGATCTCTTTCAGGGTTCTTTCTCAGGATCTCTCAAGATCTCTCTCAGGATCCCTTCAGGGTTTCTCTCAGGGTCTCTCTCAAGATCTCTCTCAAGATCTTTGTCAGGGTTTCTCTTAGGGTCTCTCTCAAGGCCTCAGGATCTCTCTTAGGATTCTCTCTCAGGGTTGCTCCCAGAGTCCTCTAAGAGTCTCTCTTAGGGTTTCTCTTAGGGTTGTCCCAGAGTCTCAGGGTCTCTCTCAGGGTCTCCTCAGCTTTCTCTCATGATCTCTCAGGCTCTTACTCAAAATCTTTCTTCATATCTATCTCTCTCAGGATCTCTCAGTGTCTCTCTCAGGGATTCACAGGCACTCTCTCAATTTCTCTCTCAGGGTCTCCCAGGGTCTCTCTTAGGGTCTCCCATGTTATTCAGGGACACTCAGGATCTCTAGTTATTCAGGGTCTCTCTCGGGTAGCTAAGAATTCTCACAGGGTCTATCTCAAGGCCTTTCTAAAGGTTTCTACAGGTCACTCAGTCTCTCAGGATATCTTAGGGTCGTTCAGGATCTCTCAAGTCACTCAGAATCTCTCTTAAGATCTTTCTCAGGGTCTCTCAGGTCACTCAGCATCTATCTCAGGGTGACTCAGGGTCTATCAAGTCACTTAGGGTCTTTTTCAGTTCACTCAAGGTCTCCCTCAGGGGCTCTTTTAGGACTGTGTACCAGACTCTTTTTCAGAACCTTCTTAGACAAGACTAAAGAGTTGCTGAGGTATTTATGAGGCTTGACCAAAGGGATGACCTGTGTAACTGAGTGTTGTCATTAGTGGAAACCGGTTCCACTCATCCCACTTATCTGAGGCTAACAAGAAAACACCTGTTTTGCAGCTCGAAGGGAGTGACTCCGATACTGTCAGGCATGAAGTTAGGTGAGCCGCCCTCACTGTCCGCTCTGTAAGGGGATGATGATGGGACAATCCAGAAAGCAGGACCTAGCCTAGAACAAGTGTGGATCCCTCTGCATGCTGCTGCTCACTTCTGTACCCCAAGATGCCCAACTTGTGTCTATGTAGGCCTTGCTTGTGCTCATGAAGAGTCGGGGGTATAAATGCTGTTCCTCTCTGGCAGTAGCTCTGGGAGGGCATGAGAGAAGTGGTGGAGGGAGAAGCTGAGCCCCCGAGAACTCACCCCAGTTGATATGTCCAACAGGGGAAGCAGCCATGCAGGGTCACTAGCTTGAGGCCACCTCTCTCTGCAGACAGAGAGGACATGTAGTCTTTCATGACCCCAAGTATTCTAGGGAGCAAGTTGGGGCTCCTGACCACCCCCACCACCCTCTCTTCTTTCTCCCAGTGACATCCAGCCTGGGGCCCATGGCCAGGGATGTGGACAGTCTGGTGCTGTGCATGCAAGCACTGCTGTGTGATGAGTTGTTTCGCTTGGACCCCACCATACCTCCGCTGCCCTTCAATGACCAGGTGAGCCACAGCAGGGCCTTGTGAAGTCCCTCAAAATGTATAGTCCTTATTCTGGCAGGAGTAGCTGTAGCCACAGGGTCACCAAGTGCCTTCCATGCATTCTGACACTGCCCATGTACATTAGGATGATCTATCTCACGTGGGTTCTGCCAATGTGTTCTGATGGGGCCCATGAGGGTCCAAACCCTGAGGTGCTACACGACAAAGAGGCAGAAGCACTGGTCCAAGACAGCAAGGCTTTTATTCAGGGATGCCTGAGCTGGAGCACAAAAACAATCCATCTTGAACCCCAAACTCAGGGCAGAGCAGGGTTTTATACTTTTCAGATCATTCCATTACATCTTATCAGTTACACAAAAGGTGATAAACATAAATTCTAATGTACACCATACATCCCCTTTTCTGGTGCCATGCTTATCACATTACATTCCGGTAAGTTTATGTGGAGATTGATTGATAGCCCAGCTGTCTGGGCCTGGAGGGGAGCCGGAGGTGCCAGCAAACTGCAGGGGTCCTCTGGCCTAGAGGTGCCTGGGGCAGTGAATCCTAGAAAGCAGATGGTTCTTCTTGGTCAGGAGATAAACAGAGCACATAATTCAACTTGACATTTATGACTTTTAGCTACAATTTCTCTTAACCCTTACATTCCCCTCTTTAGTTTTAAGAAAGTTCTAATCCTAGAACATATGCTCAGACTCAGGGACTATTTGGTACTCTTGTTTTAGGACCAAAAGTTTCACAGCACTTATTTTTTGTTGCACAAATTCAACCAGCTTAATTATACAGGGTCCTACTATTAGTAAGATAAGGAATAAGACCATGGGACCAGCTAGGACTGATAGAAGTGTAGTTAACCAGGGTGACTTATTGAACCAGTATCTTTGTAGTGCTTATCCAGCCTTTTTCTTAATTGTGCCGTAGAGTCCTTAACTACCCTAGAACCCAAGCCCAAGGGTTGGTTGGTATTTACTTTTCTTAAAACTTACACCTCAGTAGGAACAGATTTTGTAGAGTATACCCAGAATCCCAAACAAATCACACCAAGTAAAAGTTTAGGGGAGGAATCCCCATGGTGACTGTCTGACCCACAGCCCCCCTCCCATCCAGTCTGGGTAAAAGGGTGTCATTCTTGCTATTCACCAATGCAGTCATTACGGTCACTGCTCAAGGAACATCAGGACTGTCTGCCTTCTGTTCTGGTTCTGTGTTCTGAGTCAGCTGGATCTGCAGGGTTTCCTTCTTATTCAGGCTGTGATTCCACCACGAAGAAAAGGAGGTTCCTACTTCCTCTTCAATCCTGCAACTTAAACAGCAGTTGGAGTTGGGGAGAACAACATAGAGCCCTAAACTCCAGTTGCCTTTCCTGTACTGGGTCAGACAGAGATGAAGAAATCTCATACCTAGTAATACTTTTCTTACCCTGAACATTACCAAGGGGAGCATACTTTTTGCTTCTTCCCTTATACCACCTATCTTTGTTAAATGTCAGTGTTGGTTTATTCTTGCTACCTGCTCCAACCTCTGGGATAGATAGGCATAGTGTCATTTCTTTTTTGTTTGTTTGTTTGTTTGTTTTTGGGCCACACCGGGCGTGCTCAGGGGTTACTCCTGGCTGTCTGCTCAGAAATCGCTCCTGGCAGGCACGGGGGACTATATGGGACACCGGGATTCGAATCAACCACCTTTGGTCCTGGATCGGCTGCTTGCAAGGCAAACGCCACTGTGCTATCTCTCCGGGCCTCTGTTTTTGTTTTCGTGTCATTTCTAATTGTCAACTTGACTCATTGAGTTCTTTCCTCTTATTTTTCTGGAAGCTTTTCCTGATGACTATTCAGCCCCGTGTTTTCCCTAGAGATTTCACCACCCTAAGAAGTCATTAAAGGGAATGTGGTCAAAGATTAATCTTCTGAATCTACTACAGGCTGACAGGGACTGTAGTCTTCATTTCTAGATAGGGTAAATCTTATGTTACCCTAAAAGAGCAGTTAACTGGTTTACTTCAGCAGTTTTAACACCTGAAAAGTATCAGATTAATTAGACAGGGGAATATTACTTAACCCAATCAGGTCCTAGAGCAGTAAATGGTACAGCTTGAATGGTACAGATGTCCTTATTATCTGTAATGATAATACAACTTAAACAACAGAAATCAAAGCATCATAGCACTGTCAATAAACACAGCTCTGAGTTACTTCAGTTACATTACTGAGTAATGCTTGCATTTACTATTTTGATCTGGTCTAGTACAACCAATAAGAACATTTCCACATAAGTTACTTCAAAGAAGTGGGTTTTAAGTTAGGCCCACTAAAATGCATTTAATCAGATACAAAAATAGTTTTTCTCTTCACCTTTACCTTGTACCTTGCCAGTTAATTGAATAACTTTTGGCCCTTTCGTTTGCATAAATACAGCGATGCTGGAAAAATCTCCATCTGGGGCACCTCCATTACTTAAAGAGAATTTTTGAGACTAGAATGGGGACACAGCAGGCTTATCATGTCACGGTCACTCAGGCTTGGCTGATTTTAAGATGAGTTGATCAGTTCAGCATGATGATCTTGTGGATGTCCGTGGATATCTCACTCTCTGCAGGAATTCCCTATATGCCGCCTGTCCCACTCCTCTTCATGTTTGGAAGAGACTCTGACCTCGAGTCCTCTTTTCCTTTTCTTGAGACTGAGGGTGGAGGGTGAGAGCAAGGCCCAGGTGGTGGCAAGTTAATGCATGTCCAGAAACTCCTAGGAAATTTCCGTTTTCCTTTCTCAGGCCATTCATCTTGATGTCTTCCCGCCTTTACAGCCAAATGCTTAAGGGTGCTTGCTTGTCACACCACCTCAAGTCTGATTATTTTCTTGAAAGAGGGCTCTGGGGTCCCCTCATTTTCAAGATTTCCTGTCTGCATGGGGATCATTCTTCACGAAGAGAGGAAAGCTACCTGCTTGTATTTTATGCTAAGCAACATGATGCTGTGACACCTAAATGTTACTAAAAGGTGCTAGGAAAGAGAGGAAAAGCAAATGTTACTTGAATTTGCACAGAAACTCCTATAAACTATTTGATTATTGTCTAAAGGCTTTTACAATAAGATTTCCCATATTTTTTAATTCTTTAAACCATAGCCATATTCACAAAGCTTCTTGTGATACACTTATTAATATCCTTGGCAGCAAATAATGTAAAAACATTTTAATCATGCTTAATTCTACATACAGGAAGTAGAAGTTCACTTAGTCTCCTGGCCTCAATTTATAGGCAGAAGACTCCCGCAATCCACATTACACAAATTTATTTAGAATACCAGGAAGAATGCCCACTACCTTGGCAGACTTCAGACTTTTAAAAGATTTACAATTAACAATCACTAACTTTTCAAAAACTTTTAAACTGAACCTCAATGATTTTTCTCAAATTTTTGATTATTTCCTTTAAAACTAAAACCTTTATCTTTTAGATGTTTATAGATCTTCTTATTGCCCCATTTTCACCCAATAGCATAAAAGTACTATAACATGTTTTGAAACATTTAAACCTTTTAGTGCAACCCCTTAGCTAATTCAGCTAAGGTTTACTCACCTAGTTAAATCTGACAGTTCCTTTTTTTAATACATATCCTCAAACTTTCTGCCTGCACCTACTTTCCTTTTTCCTTTCTTTTCCTTTTTATTTTTGGGCCACACCTGGTGATGCTAAGGGGTTACTCCTGGCTATGTGCTCAGAAATCGAGCTCCTGGTTTAGGGGACACTGGGAGTTTGAACCGTGGTCCATCCTAAGCTAGCGAGGGCAAGGCAGACGACACGGTTCCAGCCCTCCTTTTTCCTTTCTAACTTTTTCTTAGTTCATACTTTAACCTTTTTCACATTTGTTAAACCCACTCTACAAGTTTCCTTCAGTCCTATTTGCAACCAACTGGCTGTCCTTTCTTAGAGCTTTCCTTTTTTTTTACTAGTATTATATATTATTTTCTGCATACCTACATATGCTCCTACATAAATATTTGACAAGATTTTTAAACATTTAAAACATTAATCAAAATTAAATGAAGTTATGGTCTCATTAAGCTTATAAGTATTCCATGTTAAAATTCCTATATGCCAAGTTGACAAATTTTTTTCTTTTTTTTTTTTTCTGACGGTGGTGGTGGTTTTTGTGGTAGTGGTGGTGGTGGTGTGGTGGTGGATGGAGATTGATAAAATTCTTAGATCAATATAAAACATAAATTCTCTTCATAGATTTTCAAGTTTGCAATATAAAGGAATTATAAATTTCAAGACATGACCTTTCCTCACAATTTTAGTTACTTTGCTCTCCTTAATAACTTAGAACACCATCCAAGATAGTTCTTTTTCTGTAACTTTTTCAGGCATACCAGTTAGCCATTTTTTTTTTTCAAATTTACCTCACCATCTCTTACTGCTTTATTACTAGTCATAGGTTTACTACAAAACAACCCTGGTGACTCTCTTTATTAATCCAAATGCCAAACTTATGACAGTGCCCCGAACATTTATCTTAAATTCAAATTACTAAGTGATTTTAGGCTCTGCAAGACCATACAACTTTAGCGAATGATAAATAGGCCAAGTGTAATGAAGAATAAATATTACTTTTTAAATTCAAGCACTATAGTAACTTAAGTTGTAAAGTCTTAGAAATATAGAATAAGACAGATTTTACTCCAATTTTAAAGGGTCTGACTTTATACAAATACTTACACCCTTATTTTTTCCAATTAAAATTGCTAGAAACACTTCCATCTGACAGGAACCAGTTCTCCCATAGTACACTTAGTAAAGACAATCTAGGCATTTTTACATTGTTATCTAGATTTAGGAATATCAACAATATTAAGCATTCACAAGATTAACAATATTATCAAAATGCTAACCACAACATTTCCTACAGTTTCAGCTTTAAAAAGTAATATGGATTTTTAATAGGAACATAAAGATTCACATTATAGCCACATTACAATACTGTTGGAATCTGTTTTAAACTTGCAAAAGTTTTTGATAACCTCCTCCCTTCCTGAGATTCCATGTGTGAGTGGCATTATTGTTGCCGACGGCCAGCGTCTTTAGACAGTCTTCTTCTTCGTGGGATTCGAGAACCTTTCCACGGGAGAGAGTGGGACACGAGTAGACCGAAGAAATGGAAATATTATTGTAGAAAAATGAAATACCACACGCTAAGTATGGGGACCCATGTCTATAGAGACGAGGACGAATTTATTGATTCAGCTGAGGGACTTATAAAGTAACTCTGGAATGCAGAGTAATTTTCTTGGGGGATCAAAGAAAATGGGATCTGGTTGGAGGAGCACAATGGAAAAGGCTAGCTAAAATCTACATATTAAAGAAGCAGATACTGAGGGCGAAAAGAAGTTTGTTGTGGGTTGGTTTGTTTTGGGTAGAGCAGAGGGAGCTAGGTAATTTACAGAGAAGTGGGAAATTCCTTGAGTAAGTAGACTAGCAATTTTCAGGGAAGAGAGAAAATGTTTTTAGAGTTTTGGGGAAAAACTGAAAATTGCTTTCATCCTGAGCTGAGTTTTGAGAAAAACAATAATCTTGGCGCCAGGGTGATGCAGATCAGAGAGACTGGTTAGTGAAAGAATTCTTGGCGGGAGTCTGATACTGTCCTGCTTTGTTAGAAGGAGAAAATACTGAGGCCTGATTTTTAATGGTCAAAAATAAAGAGAGATATAGTCACAACCATGTAGAATTTATGCCAAACACTCCACGCAAAAGGGTCAACTTATTGACTTCTCTTAGGCAGGCCTTTTTGGCAAAATTCCTATTTTTCAGGAGTGCACTGCACCTAGAAGGCTTGATGAGCACTTCTGGTTTTGTGCCCTCCTGAGTGGGATGTGATAATTTATTACTGTCTGTATTATAACCCAATCAGAAAGTTTAATCATAATAATTTGCAACATTACCCATCCAATTTTCCATTTTAAGAAACCTATAAATCAGAGAAATCTAAAAATTCATTTTTTCCTCTCCACCCCCACCCATAAACAAAACAAAGACTTTCTCTCTTAGCCCTACTCCCTCCTTTGATATGTAAAGATCCCACTGGAATCACTCTGCCCATACTCACACCCTCCAGCCAGGTGAGTCTGGGATTTCAGATGATATCCCCTGCCCCGGGGCTGGGTGAATTCCTCTCTTCAGATAAACTCCAGTCTCTCCGGCCAAAAGAAATGATGAGGTCACCTTTTTTTCTTTCCAGCCAAGAAAAGCGGCTCAATCAAAATAACATGGCACCAGCTACCAACTACCATGATGTCTTGACTCCGCCTTCCCCTTCTCTCTAGCCACATGTAGATAAATTCATCTTCTACTGGCCTTAACTAAAGCGTGGCAGGAAAGCTGGGTGGTCGCAAAATCCAGATATTCTCCAGGGCAAATTTATCCCCAATGGCCATTGAGAAATCTGGAGTTTACGATCCCCAATATCCTCTACTGTGTCCCTAGAAGAACAAAGTTAGCTCAACACAAAATTTCTGACCAAAGGAGGGGTGGATGAAAATTGTCCCATGACAATGAAAGATTGGCTGCAGGGAGGCTAAAAAGGAATAAAGAGAAAAAAACCATCCTAAAGGAGAAGTAAGGAAGCAAGTTAAACTATCTGTTGGTCGAGGGTTCCTATGGAATTGCAGGGATTGGAACAAAGTCACCAATTCAGAATATACCTGATATGAGGGAACCAGGTGTCCCTGATCCTCCAGAATCCCTGGAGTGTCCCCCAGGGTGTGCCCTGTGATCTGTTGGTCACAGTCTACCAGACAGTTATGGCCGAGTAGACAGCTAACCGTGTTCCAATTGTACCTCCTGGATCCGTCTGTTAGCCCTTGATCAGCATTCATAAATTCATGCACACAGATCACACTAAGATATATGAAAAACGTGAGACAGACAAGACAAACGAGGTGCCAACCTGGTACCTGCTATTTCAGACCACTCTCCCTCAATGTGTGTCAAGCTCATATCTCAGTGGGACCTCCAAATGATGGGGCCCATGAGAGCCCAAACATGAGGTGCTACACACAAAGAGGCAGAGGCAGTGGTCCAAGACAGCAAGGCTTTTATTCAGGCATCCCTGGGCTTGAGCACAAAAAGGAGCCATCTCAAAACCCGAGTTCAGGGCAGAGCAGGTTTTTATATTCTTCAGATCATTCCATTACATCTTATCAGTTACGCAAAAGATGATAAACATAAATTCTAATTTACACCATATAATTCCCTTTTCTGGCACCACACTTATCACATTCCAATGAAGTTTGTGCAGAGATTGATAACCTGGTTGTCAGGGCCTCAAGGAGGGTCGGAGGTGCCTGCAAACTGCAGGAGTCCTCGGGCTTAAAGGTGCCTGGACTGGTAAATCCTAGAAAGCAGATGGCGACGGGACAGTTCTGCTTGGTCAGGGGAAAAACGAAGCACATAATTCAACTTGACTTTATGACTTTTAGCTACAATTTCTCTTAAACCTTTCAGTTCTGCCTTAGCTATGAGCAGTGTGGAACTCCCCAGAGAGATCCAAGGATGGGAGTAGGCCTGCTCCAGTCCACACAGGGATCTGCTCTGTTCAGTCACTGGCCGAGAGGCATCTGCAGGCCTCCTGCACTCAGGAGCCACCAAGGGGAACAGTGGAACCATGTGTGGTGTGGGGTAATGGGGGTGAGACTGTAGATACCCAGTAGCGCTGAGAGTGAACTCATAACCTCTTCCTCTCCTCCCCATGTTTCTCCCCCTGCACCAGCTCTACTCCTGCTCCAAGCCCCTGCGCATAGGCTACTATGAGTCTAATGGCTTCTTTGAGCCCCTGCCCTGCATGAAGAGAGCAATGCGGCAGAGCCAGGAATTGCTGGAGAGAGCAGGCCATCAGGTGGGCTCCCCTGAACGCAGGGCCAGAACAGGGTGTTGGTAGAGCCCACCATGGGGCATGGGAGGCCCTGATGTTGGAGAAATGGCAGCACCTCAGGCCTGCTGAGGCCAGAGAGTCAGGTGGATGTGAGAATAAGGAGTCAGTTGGAGGTGAGGAGGCTCAGGTGGTGAAGATGGGAATGTCAAATGGAGGTGGTGTAGAGGGTGAGGGGGTTGTTGGATGAGGTCCTGTGGAAGAGAGGCTGAGGAGGAGAGGATGTCAATGGAGATGAGAGGTGAGGGTGTCAGGTAGAGGTGAGGAGGTCAGTGAGGGTGACAGGTAAGGGAGAGATGTGAGTGGGGTGTGGGGTGTTGCTGCTGAGATCAGCTCTGGAAGTGGCTGTGGGAGCCCAAGATTTCAGGCAGGATAAAGGAAAGCCTAACTGTGATGCTGTCACCTCTTTCTTCTCTAGCTCATCCACTTCCCAGTTCTACAGATAGAGTACATGACTTTCGAGCTCTTTTACGGAAGTTTCATGGCAGACGGAATGGAGACCATAAGAGAACTCTTGTGAGTGGGAGATGGAGAATGAACTGGTCTAATGAGAGACCTCAGGGGCGTGTCTGGGTGTGTCCAGGGCATGTCTGGGCTTGTCAGGGCATATCTGGGCATGTTCATGGCATGTCAGATACATGTCTGTGCATACATGGAGAATGTCTAGACATTTGTGGAGTGTGTCCAGTCATGAAACCCAGTCCAGAAGGGGCTCTTAGCTTTGTGACTCTTTTTGCAAAGTCTGAAGTATTTCTATTGTTTGGGACTTGTGTTTCCATTATACTGTGGTGGGTCCTTCAGAGTTCATGTCTCTGATTGCATTTATGCCCAGCCATGAAAAGTTTGTCATTGACATAACCTATAAAAGGAGAAAAATGTAAAATTATATTTTGGTAAATAATAAAGACAGGGGCTGAAGCGTGGTGCAAGTATTAAGGCGTCTGCCTTAATGGACAGTGGTTTGATACCCCAGTGTCCCATATGGTCAGTCCCACAAGCCAGGAGAGATTTCTGAGTGCATAGCCAGGAGTAACCCCTGAGAGTCACCGGGTGTGGCCCAAAAACCAAATAAATAAATGAATAAATAAGGCATATGGAATCAAATACAACACAGCATAGCCGTTACCATCATGTTGTAACAAGCTTAGGATATAGTTGTCTACTCATTTATATACTCATATAGATATATGTGTTATATATAGGTGTGTATATGCATAGAGAGTAACCTTAGGGATACATCCTGTTCACTGAAGGTACTGGCTCAAGCAGTTGGTGACAGCAGGGACACCTATGATCCTAGATCACAGATCCTTACTGAAGTCATATGTCCTGTTTGCTTTCCAAAGTACAAATTCGTTTATTTCAGACAAAAATCTGCCAGTGAGTGTGATTTCTTGAGTCACGAAAACCCTGGACAAAACAGACCTCATGCCCGTTGGTTTGAAGACTGTTGTTGGCCACAATCTGGTACGTCTCTGGCTGTGAGACCCAGTTGAATTGGTTTGGTGCAACTGCCTCTTTGACTATGTCCCCAGCACCCTAGATTCTGTGCTTTCAGAGGCAACTATGTTCAACAAGCACCAACACCATGCACTAGTGTGGAAGCAAAAACCTGGCCCAGGATCTGCAAAGTGCATCTTGAAAGCTTCTGAGCGAAGCCAGATTGGGAGTCTCTAGAAATGAGTATTTTGTTTT
>PVKC010025625.1:0-16420 GCA_004027635.1 Crocidura indochinensis
TTTCATCTTGGAGTCTCAGAAATAAGATAGGGGTAAGGAATTCCCTGCGTGAGGTCAATCCTTATTCAATCTCCAGTACTGCAAATGGTCCTCAAGCATAATCTTGAATGATTCATAAACATAGAAGACAAATTCTGCCAGGTAGCCCACATACAAAATTTCTTTAAATCCTTCTTTCAGCAATGCTTCTTTGAAAAACCGATCACTTAGACAAAAATATTTATAAATAATTACCCAATATCCTGCCTTCCTATGATAAACATACTGATCCACTTGTAACCTTTTCCTCCTTCCCTACTCTCCTGATTTGTCTTTTGTACTTGCCTTCGGAGCAAACTTTATTACCTTCTAGTTGCAATAAAATCAGTATTTTTTTAAATTTTAGTTTTGGGGTTACACCTGGCAGAGCTCAGGGCTTACTCCTTGCTCTATGCTCAGAAATCGCTCCTGGCAGGCTCGGAGGACCATATGGGATGCTGGGATTCGAACCACCATCCTTTTGCATGCAAGGCATGCTGTTGTGCTATCTCTTCAGCACCAATAAAAACAGTTTTATATAATGAGCTAGTGCTAACTCTTTTGAAGGAGACCATCAGCCAATGTGGAGAGGTAAAGAAAAACAGTGGAAATATAACTCCTTAATTAACCTTGGATTGGGAAATTAAGGAAAAGGCTTAATAGAAATTGTATGGTAAATAAGAATCAATAGAATAAAATGAAATTTCAGAGGCCGGGCGGTGGCGCTGGAGGTAAGGTGCCTGCCTTGCCTGCGCTAACCTAGGACGGACCTCGGTTCGATCCCCTGGTTCCCCATATGGTCCCCCGTGCCTGCCAGGAGCAACTTCTGAGCGAATAGCCAGGAGTAACCTGAGTGTCACCGGGTGTGGCCCAAAAACCAAAAAAAAAAAAAAAAAGAATAAAATGAAATTTCTGTGGAAAGAAAGAAAACATAGAAGCACACAGTTGAGTCGAAATACAGTGTGGCATTTCACTTCCAGAGACCCTCAGAAATCTTTACTAAATCAGGGAATAGAAATGCTGAAGGGGTTTGAAATTTGACCCCTGGTGAAGAAAGGCTCCTAGATGTTCAGGCATATGCACATGCCAACACATAGATACACACAGATGTAGACACATGTAGAGGAGTAGACTGCCTATACATCTATTGCTTAGTGCAAGGCAATAAGCTCCACTTAATGCCTGTTGATTTAAATAGGTCTTATTTTCAAAGATGTACTTTTGAGTTTAACCTGTGTTAAAGGTTGAGAAATTTACACCAGAAGGTAGTCAAATTCTCATTTTCATTTCCTGTCCTATTCCCCAAGCAAGAGCCTTTGTGCCTAGTGGTTGAAGTATACCTTTTTCCCCCAAGACCACAGAACACCTGCCAAACGAAGGAAAAAATATGAAAACTTTAACCGCATCTCCAGAGTGTTCGTTCCCCTTTTGCTCCTCACCACTACTGACAATCAATGTAAAAGTAATCCTAGTTTTTATTTGAAGCTATCTTGGCTTTAAAAGAACCTTCCCAAAAATGATTGATGCGATGAATTAAACCCATAGGTAACCCCTGAAATCTGCTTTGAATAGCAACAAATTCCTAACAATATCTTCAACGCCAGCAGCAATGAAATCTAATCTCTGAACTCCTAAAGGTCAAGATTTGCTGTCTGGTAGCACAGCTCAAGAGTAAATGCTCCCTAATGCTGCGCTCGGCGATTGCTTTGCACTCCAGACAATGTCAATTTTGTCCAAGTAGCTGCAGATGTGTCTAGCATTAAGTCAGAATGGTGTCAAGGGCCCTTCTTGAACACTGACTGCTTTTCAGAGAAACTGGTCCTAAAGCCCTAGTCTATTACAGTCCATGCCCAAAAGGCAGATATTTAAGGCTTAAAGGAGGATGGAGAATAAAGCTGCATTAGATTTTTTAATGTTTCTGAGTCAGGACACCCTGGGGAAGAAATTCTCTGGTGATCCAGATGTCCTTCTTCTCCCCTCCCACGTCCAGCCTTTTCAGAGATCTTGATTAAGGTGCTACTGCAATAGCCGTGCCTTCTTTCTTTCAGCTGCTTTCCTAATACATCATTCATCACTGCCTTAGTCCACCCTAGCTTTGGAAGAGCTATGATAGACTAATGAACCCATTAAATAAAGAAATGTATATGTTACAGGAAGCGGTGTGCCAAGAGAAGGCTGGGGGCTGGGGTGGGAGCATATGATTCAATCCCAGAATGAAGCATTAGATATAACACAATTTGGTCGGCACCTCATTCCTGCCATCCCTGGTCCTGTAAAGAAGATGCCTTACTCCCTCCCCAACACAATAATTAAGTTTGAGTCTTTTCTGTTTTGGAAACACAGGGAAACATTACAAGTGATTTGAACGCACATATAAAGCTAGAAGATTTGTATGAAGCTTTTTCACTTTTAACATGATGATTGAGTGTAAACCAAATAGTTGTTCTTAGATTTCACTGAGCAAATCCATCAGCCACCAACTATTAGTCTCTTGGATACTCTGGAGTAATTGATTTTTATTCTTGCCCTTCTCTGCTCCCTTTATCCTCTGTTAGCCTTAAATAAATATCTTCTTAGTAGGAAAATTTGCCATGAGTTCCCAGAGGCAGACCAACCTGATGGCTGTAGGAAGAGAAATCAGGGTATTGCAAACAAAAATATTCCCTTTGGCAGTCCAGCTCACACTTTCTATTGATGGTATCCATCACCCAGGAGGTGGCAATGTCTACACATTTTTCCAAACTTCGCTGCATCTGACCAATAAATTTACAGCCAATGTAGAGGTGACCATGATTTCCTCTGGACCACTTCTGTGAAAACCATGATGCATTTCACCTAAGAACTCTCTAATTCACTCTCTTAGGCCTTTACAGGAGTCAAGCCTCATTGCTCTGCACCAGAAAACTTAATGTTATTATGAACATAGAGATTTATTTTCTCCTTAACTTAGTCCTATTGACATCAAACTTTTGATTCCCCCCCTTTTTTTTGCTCAGTCTTGAGGTTCACTCCTGGAGGTGATCAGAGAAACTTAGACCATGCCAGAGGTCAAACCCAGGTCTCCTACATGCAAAGTGTGCAGACATCCATTGAGCTATCTCTTTTGATTTCTCTTTTTGCCAATAACTTGTACTGAATACCAAATACCAGTTGAAAGGTATGTTAATTTATACCAGAGCAGTAGAAACAGAATCTAGGTGGAAAACATAAATGGAATGAAAAGATACACATGAAAGTGAATAGTAGATCACTTGGTGACTTATTTTTATGGACCAGGAAGTGCCATGTTAAAATGCTTATTGACATTGGTGGGTGTCTGATTTTTTTCTTTCAAGATAGATAAATCCAGAGTTTAAGGTGTACAAAACTCTCTTTATGGTCAAATGTTAGCTTAGATTTTTAAAAAACATGATAAAGATCAACCAAATTCAGATGCCTCTGTAGATCTAACAGTTGGAACACCTTTTGTAATTTCAGCTTTAAACCCATATTCAACTTGCTCAAAAGGAAAATAGTCTTATTAGATATGTTGGTGGCAAGATCAGCAATGTTAAGGAGGCAGTAGGAGATCTGTCTATAATTGCACCAGTTGAGGGAAAGCCAACCAGTGTGTCTGATCAGGTCTACAGTTTAATCAAACCTAAGAACTTTACAGATGTAAAAAGTTCAAAAATCTAATCTAAAGGGGGAAATATGAAATAATTGATGCCCAATCTAGTGACTCATTTGGACGATAAGAAAGATGAAATGTGGATACAAATAGTTCACATTCTAAAACAGGGGTACTGCAAAAAAATAATACAAGATTATTGTATTTGAAGGTATAACTTTTGGAAATTGAATGGGTTTTGTTAAAGTTGTGGGGTAAAAGAGCCACTGATAGGATTGTCTTTCTTCCCTATTTTTCCCGTGTGAAAGAATACAACAAGCATTGGATTCCACCTCAGACAGCTATTAACCTGTATTAACTGTGAGAATCAACCTGTTTAGGTCACACAGTCTGACTGTGTCTCCAATTATCTGAAAACCACTGACATGGATGCAGTAGTGCACTGCTCTTTTTATTCACCATCTTTTTAGGAGCTATCAATTCATTTTCCCACCTGCTGGAATTTGGGCAACTGCTGGTACCCAGCTGAGTCCTCTTCAGGACTCACACTTAACTGCTTCTGGAAGCAGTCACCATTCAAAGGCTGGCAAAATAGAATCAAAAAACTTAACTTCCTTGATTCAACTGAACAACTCCAATTGACCATCCCAGTCTCCCAGTTCCAGGACAATCACCCAAATCTTCTGTTGCAGCTGCTATTTAATTTCACAATTTAATTCCTCCTTTGCTGATGCTACTTCCTCCATCTTCTGTTTTGCCACAAAAATCACAAAGATTCAGACTTGGTTTCCTGGGAAACTGTCAGGAAGTACTTAGAAGTATAGGAGAATGCTAAAATATCAGAGATCTATATGTCAAATGTATTTTATATTTTCTTATCTTTATTATAACACTATGATTTATCAAATTGTTCATAATTTGTCATTTTGGGCATTAAATGTTCAAAAAATCAATCCCACCACCAGTGTGACCTTCCTTTCACCAGTATCCCAACTTAACCACAAACCACCATAATTTGCCCCTACAGGCACAAACAAATTTGCTTTATATTGTCTGTTAAAACTCAAAGGCAAATGGAATATTAAAACTTACTTAAATAAGTGGGTCAATTTAAAATGATTGTTAAATCTTTCTATGGTGTTACTAAAGTCAGAACTAAGGGATTATTGCATAGTGGTTAGAAAACATTGAGTTTTCTGTGCTACTGTTTTAGTTCAATGAGTTTGTTAGGTTGTTATGTAATTTCTACCACCAGATTTACTTTGATATTGAGGTCCTGGAATGTCTCATCTTTGCTTCCTTCTATGTACTTTCTGATTTTTTAATATGTTTTGAGTGAAATTTTTGTATATGGCATTAAAAGCCACTGATAAAGTTCTAATAATAATGTCCCTTCCCAAATGAGACAGGATTTTTTAGGAATAGAAAAATTCAATGTCAAATTCTTTCGGTTGTTTTCTTCTCCATTCTTAAAAATTAGAGGTGAATAGACTAGTCATGTGTATGTTGTTATAATTATCTGCATGGGCAACCATCATTAACACTATTATATATCATAGAACTTCAATCCAAAAATGTTTAAAAATAAAACAGCACCAAAATTGGAGATATACTTGACATAAAATATTGTATTTTAATTCAGGTATATGACATGATAGTTTGAGATATATTAGCACTGTGAAAGGATCTTGATAAATAAATATTTGTTATTGGTTTAAATGAAAGAAACCATGTGAATATCTTTGCTAAACTAATAACCAACCCTTAAATATTTGTGCTATTACCAATATCAATTTATAAAACTTAATAATAAAGTTGTTGGGTTATGGTTCAATTATGGGTCACAGCCAGCACTGCACAGGGATTGCTTCTGACTTTTTGCTCAGAGATCACAACTGGAGGGCATCAATGGATTGTATGTGGTGCCAGGAATCAAACTATGGTCAGCTACACTCCTGGCAAGTGTCTTAATTATTGTACTTTCTATCTGGCCCCTGAAAAAGAATTTTTTTGTTATTGTCTGTTTGGTTGATTGATTTGGAGACCACATTCAATGATGTTCAAGGTTTGCTTCTGATTCTGATCTCATTGATCAGTCTGGCAAATCTGTCTGTATGTGGTGCTAGGGATAGAATCTAGGTTGGCTATATAAAACCCTACACACTATATTAACTCCCTTGCCCTGAAAAAAAGACTTCTAAAGTCATCAATAGTAAAAAAAATGTCAATCATATTAGAGAAAATTATCTTTGAGTTTTCCTTTTAAAAATGTTTGCAAAATTGTTTCTTGAGAAGACAGGTTAGAAAATATCAAGGGAAATAACATAAATATACCAAGCGGATAATTAATGATGGCTCTACTTAATGTTTGCCAGATGCCTTGATGCTGTAGCACTTAAAAATGTATTTTGAATAGTTAGAGCTATAGTACAGAGAATAGGGCACTTGCCTTGCATGAGGTCAACTCAGGTTTAATACTCAACATCCAATATGGTCCCCCTAACATCATCAGGAATAATTCTTGAGAATAGAGGCAGGAGTTATCAACCCTTGAGTACCACACCATGGGTGGCCCCAAACCCAAAACTTTTTAAAATATATATATTTATATATCATTAATATCAACATCTTAATAAAATACCTGATTTTATATCTAAAACATTGTATTTGGGGTAAATTCTATCCCCTACTGTAGGTGTTAGGCCATGTAATTCCTGACCTGATATTAAACTTCCTCCACTGGGCAAGAAGCAAAGTGAGAGGAGAAGGTTTTCTGCTCTTTTCTCATCCCAGAAGAGAATTTGAGCACAAGTAAGCAAAAAATCTAAATGCTTGCTTTCTGCCCTCAGAGCCAGCTGAGTCAACTCTACTATTTCCAGGTACTTATCAGTGCTTTCTGCATCTAACTGCATGCTTAAAGCTGACCAAAATTCCTTTAACAGAATTTAAAGATTCTTCTTTTCTTTTTTTTTCTTTCTTTCTTTTTTTTTTTAAGGTCACACCCGGCAGCGCTCAGGGGTTACTCCTGGCTCTATGCTCAGAAATCGCCTCTGGCAGGCACTGGGGACAATATGGGATGCCTGGATTCGAAACACCGTCCTTCTGCATGGAAGGCAAACACCTTGCCTCCATGCTATCTTGCCCACCCCGAGATTCTTATGCTCTACAATCTACCTTAAGGTGAAACCATGTGGACTGATAAAGTCTTCAGTTTGTTAGTCTCACTTGTCATTGACTTCATATTTAGAGGAGGTAGGAAAACTGTGGGTCACAGAAAGATCTGTTGGGATTGCAGGAGTCTCATTCTCACCTTAAGGGGATGGAAAGACAGGTTAAAAAAAGGCCTGGGAACAGGGAATAACTTCTGAGACTGATAAATGTTCCTTCACTCAATGCTTCCCACCAGGAATGAGAGCTGGACATGCAGCTGCCAGCACTGACAACACATGATTTCTGAAGAGTTTCTGTGCATGCACCACATCCTGGGAAAAGAATCATTCCCTAGGGAGTCATTAATCAAGGTTCATGGTACAAACACCACTGCCTGTAAAGTGTAATAGTGTCTGTAGGCAGGGATGTTTAGTGGAAAGAAGTTAGTTCCTAGTTGAACACAGCAAACTTGCTCTGATACATCACAGACCCTCCTTGTTAACAAGTGAATAATCAGCAACTTTCGGATGCTAGCATTATGACCTGTGAAGAGTAGATTCTCTGGTTCATAAAGAGATAATATGCGCCTCTAGCTTTGAGGTTATTTGGTGGCAAAAGTTTTTTTTAGAATCATAAAGCAGGCTGTTTTATCTGGTTCCAGTCTGAGAACTAGTCAGCTGTTTATTGTGTAAGTTGTTTGTGTAGGTGGGTTCAATGTGTGAAGAAACTGTGACTTCCAAGGATGATATGCTGTCAGCCTAGAAGGGAGGGTGGGATCTGAAGTGGAGCAGTGTCAAGGAATGTGAGAATGTAAGACGCACTTAGCTGGAGCAGGGAAGGGGGTGGATGAGGAAACAAGAAGGGAACTGAGGCAGGAATGCATTTTACCGACCACTAAAACTGGAGGTAGGTGGAATGGGGAGGATATAATTTGCTCATATTGTCGAAATGTTTTAAGGTTTAGAATTGTCTTTAAATTTAGTTAAATCCAGGAAATCAAGTGATTTATTTCATCTAAATTCATGCACCCTCTTTTGCTGGATCAACATGGTAACAAAACTTGCCCGAGCAGTTCCACACTTATACAGACCTTAAGAGAGTGACTCTTTGCATGCACCCTCATTGCTCCCCCATCCTCACCCAAAAGGGCTAACAAAAGTTATAATTAGCTTCTCAATGGTCAGATTTGAGTCACTGATCATTCCTGACTCAATCACCATATCTAAAAGGATGGAGTTGGCCAGGTGCAAAGAAGGAATAGAATTAACTTTACCTGATCACTGGACTGAAAGTGGAGAGTTATTTTCCAATGGAAAACAGCAATGTACTACCAAAACACGAGGGAAGAAAAACTTAATAAGCAAAATCAGGTATGTACTATAATTGTTATGCATATAAAATCTAATTCAAATTATCATGAAAGGAATGCTTGGAGGAGATAGGAATTACCAAAAACACAATGGATAATTAAAAAAGAGAAGGGTCATTCGACAGGTATTTTTACAGCTATTTGTGGTAACATAAGAGCTGCACTGTGAGTTAGTCATGCCCATCAAAACCCATCTTGGGGCTGGAATGATAATATAGCACATAGAGAGGCCAGAGAAATAGTCCAGTAGTAAGGCATTTACATTGCATGCAGACAATCCAGGATGGAAGGTGTTTGAATCCTGGCATCCCTTATGGTCAGGTGCCTGCCAGGAACGATTTTTGAGCACAGAGCCAATAGTAACCCCTGAGCGCCATTGGGTGTGACCTCAAAATCAATATATATGCACATATATTTATCTACACACATGTGTATGTATAAACATATAATATACACATATATAAATATACATACATATATTTGAATATATATGTATATATATATGTAGCACATAGAATGCTTGCCTTTCACATGATCAGACTGGATTGGATTCCTGACATCACATATGGTTTTCTGAGCATTGCCAGGAGTGATCCCCGAATGCAGAACCAGGAATAATCCCTGAATACTACCTCATGTGGCCCAAAGCAAAACCAGCAAAACCCAAGTCTTGGAGCTGGAGAAATAGTACAGTGGTAGTGCATTTGACTTGCATATGGCCAATCTAAATTTTATTTCCAGCATGCCAGGTGGTATTCTTATCCCCACATGAAGTGATCCCTGTGTGCAGAAACAAGAGTAAGACTTAAGCACCTCCAGGTATGACCCAAAAACAAAACAAAAAAAAGAAAGACAAATCTTGTATTGCATTTTTTGTCAAACACAATCTCTTTCATTGTCTGGATTGTCCTGTTTATAACTCCCCTAACAGAGAAGCATCATTAAACTTTTCTTTTACCATAGTAGCAATAGACTAAAGAGGAGAAGAGCACATCATGAAGAGTGATCCATCCATCTTTGGACTAGGTAGTGACTCGGTGATGTGTCTTGGGGGCAAAAGAAAACAATAGTTCAAGTTCTATACTTGATTGCTACCTGCTTCTTGTCCACATGAATCTTCATGCTAATCCTTATTTCCTTTGTTCTACTGAGGGTCTTGGTAGTTTCATTACTTTAATGTAAACCTTTAATGTAAGAGCAATAATTTGCCATATCCCAGGAGCAGCAGCTTCTCTGGTTGTCCAAGCCCACTCTGGGGACAATTAAGTCACAAAACAGTACAGCGGCAGCTAGATTCTTCAGGAAACCTGAATACAAAGTGGTAGGAAGGCTGTAGTATAATTACAAAGAAGATTTTCTCTGGATTGGGAGAAAGGCCCAGAGTAAAGTGATACTAACAGTCCTAAACAAAGGTGTTCCCTCAACTTCCTTTTCCCCTAAATCTCTTCTCTTGGTATCTAAAAGCCCACCTGGATTCCAGGACCTTCCCCACCCTAATGGATTTGGTTCTGAATAATAAAGAAAGAGCAGTCCTGGCTTGGAGTGGGGCATTGGCAGCATGTGGCAGAGAAAGCACATGACAGAGAGAGAGAGACCATGAAACAGAAAGCAGGCTGACTTCAGTTAATCTTATGACTGTCTTGGTATTATTTCTCTGCTGCTACCCTGTTTCATCAGACCCATATGCCTAAGAGGTTAGAAATATGGTGCCTGGAGTGGTCTCACCAACTTGTAGATATTTTTATTTTACAGCCTAGAACACATGAGAGGGTGAGAACAGAAGGACACCCCGTATTGTTACTAGAAAAATACTTCAAGAGAGTGGTTCATTAAATATCACAGCCAAATCATGGGGCTGGAGCTTCAGGATGCCAACATTCACTTCACAGAGGGATGCTTTGACAAGAAAAATACAGAAAAGTAAAGAGAGAATGCACAGTTGCAATAAGAACCAGAAGAATAAATTAGGGAAAACATTTTGCTGCCAGACATATAGTATATGAATTTCCTCCACTTGTCAAAAAAATGGACTCCTGATTCCTCATTGTAAACATCAGACCTCTGCCTGACTAAACTTGTCAGGGAGGCAGGGTAGTGGGAAAGTGGGGTCTGATAAGTGCCAAGGGATCTTGGCTTTAGAAAAACACATGAACCCTATTTGCCTGTTTCAATTCTATGGAAGAAATAGGACAGGTGGGCTTAATTAGCTCTGAACTAAGACTCCAAATTCCCATGCAAGTGATGTAACCAGATGTCACTCTCTGGTGCTAAGTGTTAAAGAGCCGGCATTTGTAATAAGCCCAATGGAAGATGAATGACACATTTGTTCTAATGGAACTAAACTTCTGCCATCACTTTACATACATTTTAGCATGAGACATTTTCTCAATTCCCAGAAAAGTAAGCAGGTGCTGACTAAAAAATTCACAATATAAATTCTAAGTGTGCTACATAGGTTTGAAGTCAAAGGTTATCTTATCAATAAAAGAATATATATCAAAATTGTTCCTCACACTTAACTTCCTCCCTCCAATTCCTTGGTCTTTAAGACTAGATTATGTTTCCTTATGGTGTCTGGGAAGGGCCACTTTACCATGAGACATGATCCAGGATGAGAATTTTATTTCAATCATGTACCTATCATACACCTAAGTGTTCCTAGGCAGAACACTTCTTTGTTTTGAGCCCCAGTTTCCTTCAAGTGGGACAACTTTGTGTCATGTGCTTTTAGGATTACCATCACGACCAGGTACTTCAGTCTGGTCACTTTCCATATATATTCTGGTCCATATATATCCATTATATATGTATATACATATATATATTTACTGCTTTATATCAGAATGGGTGTCCTGGGAGGGAAATGAAGTGATACTAGACTCAATTGGAATCTCTCATGGTTTTAATGCACAGGAAAATGAGATGCCACCTAGAAAGCATTTTATAGAGAGCCATGTCTGTTCCTGTCATGCTCTTGTCTTATATCCTCTAGTCTAGATAGATCAAAGAGTTTTGAAAGTCCTTGTTCTTTGCAGTGCTTTCAACCAGTTTTTCTTTAGTTATGTTTGTTTGTTGTTGGTTTTGTTTTCTTCCTACACAATTCACGGTGATGTTCTCTTAATGAGCCTTGCAATCAGAGACACTCCCAATTTCTCTTTCAGGTTAAACTTAAACTTAACATGACCCTGGTAAAAGGGGTAACTTGTATACTTTGAGTCTATTTGTCTATACTGAGTCTAGAATAGATGATCTAAACCAAATTGAGCTGATTTGGACAAGTGTATGCTATCTAGAAATTTAGAATTAGATCAGTTAACAAGGGACTGAAAAAAGTGAAATCCTCCACTGCACAGCTGTATTTTCAGAGCCATTTCTGTTACCAGCATGACAAGAATGGGATAACACCCAAGTGATCTGTTTTATTTCCATTTGTTCTAATGGGATTTTGTATTTAGAAACAAATAACACTGGTGTTCTAGGAACATCTCTCTCTGAATGTCAGGTTGAATCTATCGTTAACATACACAATCCTATCTAAAGAAGTGGCAATGAGATAGTCAGTGAAGAAAGATCTTTCAGTCTCTCAAGAACTTTCTGGAAATCAGAAGAAATCTATTATATATCTTCCTTTTTTTCTCCTTATGACATTTTATTGTTATGGGAGTCACACCCAGAAGTGTGGAGGAGTATGGAAAGCGGCATTGGGAATCAAACCTGGAGATCACAGTGATTAGAATATGTGCCTTGCATGTATTGGATACTGACTACCATTTAGCAAACAGAGTAGTCCCAGGAATATCTTTTGAGGTCTTCAAGCACCTAGAAACAGGCACCACTACATAACTGAACGGAGTATTGGATCTTCTGACATAGTTGACTGAGAATAATCAGGAGCGACACACAAGCAACCTGAGCACTGCTTGGAATGTCCACTAAAGTACTATGCCTACGACAGTCACAATCACAATAAACTCCAGGGTCTTGAACTTGAAAAATACATGCTCTACTACTGAACTGCATCCTTGACTTTAGAAAACTTTTAAATTAATAGTAAGAATATGATGCTACAGCTGTCTTTGACCCCTCTTTCTGAAGGAAAAAAAGAATATGATGATACAATAAGTTTTAAACGTTTTAAAGGAATTAAAGGGATGGTACAGTACTTGCCTTGCACATGGTCAACCCAGATTCTATCAATAACAATCTATAATCACACCAGAAGTCCTAAGCACCATAAACAAACAAGCAAAAATTGCTTTCAGGAATTAGAGTTTTGTTTTCATGTGCCTAAATTGGGTTTGATCCCCAGCATTCTATATGATTTACCCAAGCCTGCCAGGAATAATTTATGAGCATGGAGCCAGTAGTAATATTTGAGTACTGCTGGTTGTGATCTCAAACCCCCCCCCAAAAAAAAGAAAAATCTTTCAAGATGGAGAGCCAACATAGATATGGGACAGGATGATATGATGAGCTTTCTAGGAAAAATCAGTGAACCAGTGGTCGTAAAGAAAATGTGATTTTATAGGTAGATCAGATTAAGTCAGAAGAGAAAAAGAAGGGAAAGAGGGAATAGAAGAACCTGGCATAGAACCAAATCCTTCAATCTTTGACCCTAACCCTTCTAATCTCCTTGACCACAGAACACTTTTATTGTTGTGCTTTATTTGCTAAAATGGAACACCCTCTCCCCAACTGCTCTGAAACTGATCACACCTTCTGCAGATTTGGTATTTGAGCTACTTGGTCCCTGACTTCATGTGTGTGCTAAACTATAAGCTCTGTCCAAGGTTCTGATTTATTCTGCCTGTCCAGGCTCTCTCATTGAGACCTCAATACATACTACTTCTATTTTACCTGAGTTATGATCCTGAATATGTAGTAAAGATTTTATCCTGGGCTGAGGCCAAGAAGTAAACTAGGCCCAGAAGGATACTATTTCAGTAGATATCAGAAAGAATTATTGAAGGGACCAGGAAAATAGCTGAAAGGGAACCCATGACATGAATGTGAACCTGAGGTTTGATCCCTGGCATTGTTGCATGGCGCTCTTCATATCACCTAGAGTGAACCTCCATGGAGCAAAGAGTTGTCTCTATGTACTTACTGCCAGATATGATTAGTAAAACCCAAAAAAGGGAAAAAGGAAAAAGAAATATTGTAGGTGGCCAGTATGAAATTGATGGAGCTGACTTTGGCATCAAGAGAGGGATATAGAAGACAGAATGAGGAGAAATATAGCGAAGATTTTTACATAGAAAAGTAGAGCACTTCCACCAAAAATAACTTTATCACTCAAAGATACCGAGAGAACAACAGAACACGCAAACCATCCAAGACCTTTTCCCACCATGGGTCAGAGTTTTGCGACATTTTAAGGCCCACTCTGTACCAAGTAAATCATGGTGCAGAACTAACGAGGTCATCAATTTTTCTTCCAGCTAATGAACTCATCAGGAAGGATGTGTTGCAGGAAGATGATGAGATGAGCAATCGGATCTGATTAAATAGTTTCATCTTCATCAAAGACCGAGACATAGAGCCGAAGTCCCATTATTCACTGGAAGGGGATAATTACACAGAGGAAGGCTTCCATGGGTTCCCTACCCCCCACCCACCTGCTCTACTGTCTTGAGTATTGGAATTATGTGGGAACTCATTTAATTCAACAACTATTTGTGGACATCTTGCCCTGTGTTGTGTATGAATAAGAAACAAATGGTGGAAATAAGTAATACCTTGCCCTTATCTTAGAATAATTTATTGTGTAGATATATGATTGAGTAGTTGAAAATTTCTTTGAAAGAGGACCTCTTAACAATTTGAACTAAGCATAAGAGGGTGAGTAGATTCTTTATAAGGTGTAGGAGAAGAGAGATAGCCAAGGAAAACTCACAGGTGATCACTCTTGAACTGACAATACTTGACATATAGCAACTTTAGCTAATTCTACTTAATTCTATGTGCCACAAACACAAAACACAAACAAAATAACCACAAACAAATTTTAGGTATGATATTTTGAGCCTGTTTGATCTTTCTCTGTTCTTTCTGTTCATATTAACTATACATTTGAAAAAAAAAACATGTATAGATGCAAAGGAAGCACATTTGTTTTTATTCTTGTCAAAGTCTTGGAACAAAATCATAATTTTTCCCTGCTGATGTGAGTATAGAAGTGCTATTTTTCCAACTATTTTTTGTTTGTTTTCAGGTGACACATAGTGATTTTTAGGTATACTGTCTCTGAACTTAGAATAATTACTCTGATGAAATGTAGGCAGGTATTTTTCAATTTTCTTTTTATCTTATTATTATAATAATAATTTTTGCTTTGGCCAAAGTGAATTACAAATCTTTCACAGTAATATTTTAGGATATAATTGACATTGAATCAGGGGCATTCCCACCACCAAAGTTGTCCCCCCCCCACCCTCATTCCCAGCATGCATCCCATATCCCATTCCCTTATCCCTCAGGCTGTTAGTATAAGTGGTCCCCTCTGTGTCTAGCTTGTTGTAGAATGGGTATCGATTCTGTTGCCATTGACTTTGGATTTGGTGTTTAAGTCTACTTAGTGATCATACAACTGTTTGGTCTTGTAACCCTCCATTATTTCCCCCTGAATTTGAAAGACGGAGCAAGATGGTTCAAGTTGCATGGGTCTGTTTGAAGAAAAGAAAAAATAAAATGGGATAAAAATCAAGCAAGCAAAAAATGGGTGGAGTCCTTCTAGAGGCTATAATATCAATTTGAGAGAAGAAAGGGAAAAAGAAAGAGAAACACAACAATACAAAACAAACAAAAAAATCCAAAAAGCACCACAGCAACAAAGACATTTTTTGTTATTGTTGTTGTTGTAGTAGGCAGACTTTTATAGAGTTCCAAAGCAACACACACAGTTTGATACCTTCAAAATTGAAGAATGTGTCTTGTGTTCTTGGTGCCTGAGAAAACCTCCCATTACATATATAGAATAATGCTAGCATCATTTCAGATTGAAAATTAGGAGAGCTAAAATTTGTAATGAGATTAAAATATGTTATACTTATAATCAAATATACATACAATATGTTTATACCTCCCCTAACCCTGCCTATCAGGTACTTTTCATTTACCCTAACAATGGCAGCAGTAATCTCTACAATATATCCCAGCATAATATTCAAATCTTAGCTTCATATCTGTTCTTGTCCAGGCTTCCTGAACCACTTCATAAATACCATTCTAGACTAAGTTCTGAGGCTGATCCTGAGACTTAGTCATCTTCTCATTTCTAACATGACTTTCTTGGCATCATGCCATAAAAGTTACACTGAAATAGTTTTAGTGATTCTCTGTTGGGATGCTAGTGATATAGCTCAAGAGTACGTGATTGGCATTGATGCAGAAGAGGTGCCAGTGGGTCTTAGTCCACAGCTTTTTGGGTCTTAGTTCACATCTCCCAGATTATATAGTATTTCCAGTAATGTAAATATTGAGTAATAAAGATGCTCAGACTTAGAGTTAGAAAACAGAAAAATTTATTGGAAAGTAGAAGAGAAGAAAGAACTTTATAGGCAGGAAGGTACTTTACAGTATAAGACTTAATTAGCATGACTTGGTTTATAAGAGCTTTTCGTGGGGGGGTCACACCTGGCAACACTCACAGGTTACTTCTGACTCTGTGCTCAAAATTACTCTTGGCACACTTGGGGGACTACATAGGATGCCAGAGATTGAACAGCAGCATGCAAGGAAAACTCCATGCCCCCTATGCTATTGCTCCAGCCCAGTTTTTGTGGGGTTTTAATTGAAAACTTTGTCTTTATGTTACCTATTAAGTGAAAAGAATGTGACAGAGGGCCCTGCTGCGCTCTGCTAAGAACACTGAGGACCGAGGGGACTCTCTTCCTGCTTCTGTCTGTCCTGATTTCTTCCAGCTCTCCCTTGAGAACAGAGCCCTGGGAAGCGAACCCAGAAATCATTGCACTCTGAAGCTGCCAGTGAGCCAATGAGTAAGATCTGGCCGGGTGGAAAGCTTCCCAATTGGAGGACTGAATGCTACTCCTGCGGGAGACTCTGCCCTACTGCGCTCTGCTAAGAACACTGAGGACCAAGGGGACTCTCTTCCTGCTTCTGTCTGTCCTGATTTCTTGGCGTCCCAGAAGAGTGCGGCCCCTCCGCTTCGCGGCTGCGCACTCTTTCTAACCAATAAACCCCATCACAACATGCAGGAAAAACCACACTACTAGAGCGACAATGCGGAAAGCTCGTAGGCAAACACTAGGCAC
>PVKC010025626.1:0-16488 GCA_004027635.1 Crocidura indochinensis
ATTCGAACCACTATCCTTCTGCATGAAAGACAAACGCCCTGCCTCCACGCTATCTCTCTGGCCCATTAAAATGTATTTTTAATATAGTTCACATTAATGATATTTACAGTTTCATGTTATATGAATATAAAACACACTTTTTTGTTTTGTTTTTGTTTTGGGGCCACACCCATTGATGCACAGGGGTTACTCTTGGCTATGCGCTCAGAAATCACTCCTGGCTTGGGGGTACCATATGCCTAGGGATTGAACCTCAGTTTGTCATAGGCTAACACTTGCAAGGCAGAATCCTTACCTGTATTGCCACCGCTATGGCCCCACACTTACTCTTTTTTTAATCAATTTAATCTTTGGGACAAGTGAATAGTGTAAGATACAAACCTGGCTTTAAATTTAAATGCACAATTTTAATTTCACTTAGTATTTTATCAAAAATTAGTCAGTTCTCTAAATTAGTCAGTTTATGCTATTAGGTCTGTTATAACACGCATAAAGAATTTGTTCACTTATGAAATTAATATTCTTATTTATCTTCATATTATTATGATTACTTGCAATTTCTTAAATTTTCTTATTTATCTTAATATTATTATGACTACTTGCAAGAAGATAATATTTATTACTATAATATATATGTAGTTGTTTCTATACCGTCTATGTTGGTATATATCAGTAAATTAATATAACATTAGAAAATTTTCCCTACATATTATATCTTAGTGCCAAAAATGACTATGTTTTGAAGACTAATATATTAAAATGTATTCCTATATTTGAACATCAAAGAAACTTGGAATATATTACAAAATTCAGCAACAAGAACAAAACATACATGGATGACCAGAACAGAAATGAAATTTCTTGCAGTTTTGGTCAGATGAAAGTTGAAATTATGATCTCTCAGGATGCCTATGAGATTTTTGGTATATGTGTGTGTTTGTGTGTGTGTGTGTGTTTGTGTATGTAATTTCAGAGTTTACAGTTGTAGGCTTCCTTGTAGTTTAGGAAATTACTTGCATTTTACTTATATGCTACATGGCTTTACTATTAAATTCCAGTATAAATCAATTAAATTATGCTTACTAGAGTAACCTTTAAAGTGATTTTTCCATAATAAATTATAATACATTAAACAAAACATAGTTTTGTTCAGTTTAGTAATCCTTTTAATTAATACCAAATGATAATAATGATACTGTCTTCTCAAGTGAACATGAATTGCTGACCATTATTTTGGAGCTTTAAGTGCTTAAATATTCATTGAAACAGGGTCTAGCCAGTCTCAGATATTTTCCTTATATTTTGTATCTGCTCTTAACTCTACATGTTTTGTAAAGTGGGTCTGATGTTTTATTAGGCATTTAAAATGATTTATCTTAGAAAGGCAATATATACTCAATGTGAATGAAATCAAGCCATATAAATATATCTCCAAATGCAAAACATCCAGTTTACATTGCGATTTACATTTGAATATCACTACACATGCCTTTTAATTTCTTTCATTATGAATCTATTCTCTCTCATTTGCCTTGTTTTCTATGCTGTAAGCTAGTTCATAAATCCTATAATATAAAATGATTTACATTCCAAAATATAAACTGTAAGTAAACTGATTTCTGTATTATGTGCAGAGTATTATATGCATTTCTGTTTGCATATTCACGTTGTATTATTGAGTCACTTTACAGTGACCTCTGTCTTTTTAAAGTTGAAAACTATTCATTGGGAAAATTATTTTTCTACATTTGTATATGTTACTTTCTTTTTATTTTAACGTATTTTCTTTCTATTTGTAGGTTAACTATATTTCGTATCGCCAAAGCAAATTAATAGGACCTCTGAAATTGAATCCTTCCCAAGACAGATTCTTAGAGATCACTTCACTATTCAGTGTTCAATTCATATGATCCTTTACTACTTAACCTTTCCCAAGATCAGGCAGTGTTAGAGTAAAAATAGCGCACAATTCTCAATTCTTCCCTTTATAACCCCATGGTACTGGAAGAGAAGAGGAAGGAAAATGAGAGGTAATACCACAACTTTTAAATAGGTTTTTAGGCATGCTATTTCTGAATTCTATCAGGAGTAAACTTGCCACACTGGAAATTACCAATCACATGGTTCAGTGGACACTTTTATAAATAGATAAGTGTACATTTAGAAATATAAAAATACTCAGTATAACAAATAACCAATTTGTTATTTGAGAAAAGATGCCAATGAGATTATTGCATGCTGATGATATGTAGAACAGAGAATGATTTTATTTTCCAGAAAAGTTCTACTAAGTGTCATTCCCTACTTAATTGCAAGTAAGAGTTCTGATATAAACATTATTTATATATGATTTTCATTTGTTGGTTTGGTAGATTTTTGGCTATTCCTCAGGGTTCTCAGACTTACTCCTGACTCTGTTTTCAGGGATCAATTAGGAAGTGCTCAGGAGACCATATGTAGTGCTGGAGACTGAATTTCACTCAGCCATATGCATGGCTACGGTTCTTACTATCTCCTTGGTTCTGAGCAGTATATTGGTTCATCATTTTGTTTCCAAACTCCCAGATTGAGTTTTTGTATTATCTTTGTTATCTTCCTGAGAGCTCTGTGACTAGCTATAGAAGGGATTTTATTTAACAATAAATGTTCTATGGCAATGTGCCAATTCTATAGTGAATTCAGTTCTAACATAAATGCCCTAGGTTCTCTTCATCTTGGTACTAATGAAAAAGAAGAAAAAAAGAAACCAGAAGGATTTATAGAAATTCAGACTCTGTTTTTTTCTTCTATCAAGCACATTAATACCAAAAGAACAAAGCATAATTAAAACTAGTACTGACCAACAGAATGCAATTTGTCCACATGTTGTTCTACCACGTTCCTCTCAAAATATGACTGCATAATCTCCTAATAAATTTATTTTCAGATGAGTTTATATTTTCACCTGATATAGACTATATATGAATTGTTTATTTATTATTGTATATTTAAATACTATATTAAAATAAGGGGTAAGTCTATGAAAAAGAAACAGAAAAGAAGGGTAGGCAACACATTTAGTTTACTTAGAAAATTTTCTCTGAACACCTTTTCCAGAATCCGCAATAAAAAGTTCATTTATGATGTAGATATAAATTTTTGGCAGCTGTTAGACAATGTGCTGGCTAAATAAAATAATACATCCTTTAAAAGTCTTAATCATAAAAATAAATTAAGGCATTACCTGGAATACTTGATAACCAAGTAGCATAAAAGGGTATAATATAAGGATATAATTTTTATCATATTGATAAAAGATAATCTACTTCTTACTGCAAGCAGAATAGTTGAGTTCCCACCCTCAATATTTTCAGACTGTATTTCCACTTTTACCAAACAATATTTTGAAAATAGTGGCCAGGGTCTATAAACATGTTCATGTTTGGAACAAAGAAGGAGCTGTAGTTGGAAGCTCAGATATCATTGACAATTTAAACCCCTTAGAATAAAACAAGGGGAAAGTCTTTTCATACTATGCTGGTAATAATTTCTTGGATAAAACACCGAAACATAAAACAACAAAAATTAAAACACAAATCAAACTAAAAGAGTTATGAAGAACAAAAGAGACAATGAAAAAATGATAAGGAAATCAAAGGAGTGGGAGAAGTATAAACTATATATTCACAATGGCAATTTTTAGTGAGAAAAATGTTCAATATATTTAGAGTGAGCAACTGAAGGGAAAAAGTATGATGAGTAGATAAGGAAGAGTTTACGGGTTAAAGAATAATTTTTTACATTGATGTGATAAAATGAACAGACACCCAAACCACATAAGTAGCATAAACCTAAGAGTTTCATTAAATTCTGCTCTATTTCTCATATGGTAGCTACAAAGAGCCAATGCTGTCAATGAAGCATTTTTCAATTTTTCAACTTATTCTTAGATAAAAAAGAGATAAATACTCAAAATACTTTGTACATACCATCCATAATATTTGTTCTCTGAGAAAAGTTTAATGACTTACATTTTTTTTACTTTATAGTATTATTCACCCATTTATTCTGGAAGGCCCTATGTTACTAATATTGAAGCAAATAGATTTTCAGGAACAAAGTTTTAAAAATTCCATCTTTTAGTCAGTCTTACAGGGATTTCAACTTCAGTTATTTATTTTTTTATTTCAACTTTTGCAAAGGAATAGTTCCTAAAAGAAAACATTAAGTTTCCACTAAGTCTTGCTACATTAATTAAAACATCAGGAATTTATTAAGTTTGCTTATTTTTGTAGAGATGAAATTTTCTTTTAGAGAATTTTCAAATAAATTCAGACTTACACAAATATCTAAAGTTATGGTCACTTTTAAATTGTCTAATTGCCAAATCACTGTTTGAAAGACTAACTTTTTAAGAGTTTAGTTTAGGCTGTTCAAAACAATGCCATCCAAGAAACGTGGGTTTATTCATGTAAGAAACATGTTGCAATGTTGCTTGATGTATGTTTATAAAAGAAAGAAAAACATTTACATATGTATTTTACATATACAGAACACACAAAATAAAATAATGAAAATAATCCAAAAAGCCACTTAGACATGAGTTAAATATAAATCCAGAATAAACGTTGATTAAGCCAATTTCACCCAATAATTAGTAAAGCTTTTTTCTAATGCAAAGAAAATAATATACCATGGAATCAATATTTTTTTCTGTATATTCTTTTCTTTTTAAGACACCAACTATAGTAAGCTTTATTTTTTCAAAGTAAGTGCAGTTAGAGAAATAACTACACTGAGAACTATCATAACCATGTGAATGAATGAAGGAAGTGGAAAGCCTGTCTAGATTATAGGTGGGGGTGGGGTGGGATGGAGGGAGATTTGGGATATTGGTGGTGGGAGTGTGGCACTAGTGAAGGGGGGGTGTTCTTTATATCACTGAAACCTAACCACAATCATGTTTGCAATCAACGTGTTTAAATATATTATTGAAAAAAAAAACAAAGTAAGCAGTGCTATTAAATACAAAACACAACCCCCCCAAACCACATACATGCACACACATGCAAAACTACCTAAACTCCCAATATTACTTTGAAATAAGCACATAAAACTTGATTTTCATGTACAGGTAGTTATTTTTTCTAACTAGTAAATCAAAACAAAAATCCATGTTATATATATATTTGTATATATCAAAATACTTAGATATACACATGTTTACAATTATTGAGCTTCTCCTGGACAAGAATGCCTAGTTAGTCAGTTTCTCTTTATAAGAAGAAATTGCAATATGAAAACCCTTCATATTGTCGTCTTTTGCCAGAAACAACTTTACTTTGTCCGAACCTTTTCCCTTCATGAGAAGCATGATTTCTCCACTGCTTCTGTGATTCTAATTACTCGCCCAGGATCCAGTTCTCTGGCAAAAGCTCTTGGCTTGTCAGTAGTATCTCTTTCTTTGATTGACTACATCAGATTCACTTTCAAATAAAGGTTTTCTTTTTGTACCATCTTTTTTTTTTTTAACCAGCTTTTTGAGAATTGTGAAATGCTTCAATCAACTCTGGACAATCTAAATTCTCTTCGGGTTTCTAAGTACTGTCATTATCTAAGTACTATCATCAGAAACATTCCTAAGTATTGTCATCTGAAATATTCCACCTTCTCATTTACTATATACCACTCCAGGATTTTTCTGCCACAGATTCTTCAGACTCTACTTCTTCAACATTGTCTTTACTCTATTTCCCCACCCCACTGTTTGTAATATGGTTTTTCTGGAGGCTACTTTTTATAGCAGACTTGAAAATGATTCACTGCCTCCATGCTGCACACGGTCCTGGGTCTGTGTTATTGCTGAATTAACTTTTCAAAATGTACTTTCATAAAGATATGTCCTTAAAAAATGATGTTGAGTAGTTAGTTACAAGAGAGCTAGTTGTTGTATTATTGAAGCATGAAGAAACAGGCTTGGAACCTGTCACTCTCACTTTAAAGTTTAAAAGAAATTATATAATGATATTAACATGATATTAATGATGAAGGGACAATGCAATTCACTTTTATTAAGGAAGATCACTTTTATTTTTTAGGACAAGTCAGAATTTAGATGAAATATTTAAAGGAAAACTAAATTTTAGATTAGCAAAATTTATCTTCTCTCAGTAACTTTATCTAGCTTCTCTAATCAACTATTACAAGAAATACTCCAGTGACTGTAAGCTACAGAATTTACAGCTTATATTTACATATTAGGAGAGTAATTCTAAGATGCTTTATTGATTTCACATGTAAAAGTGATGTATTTATGGAAAAAGAGGCATAGCTGATTATTTAAATGACATAAATGATATTTTACCTTTTCTGTAGGTGAAATCAAGTTTTCAAAAACAAGACAAAAGACTATTAGTAGAGCTCTTAAAATTATAAAATAACATTCATAATTTTGGGGGTTTTTGGTTCATACCTGGTGGTGCTCATGGGTTACTTATAGCTCTGCGCTCAAATGTCACTCCTGACAATCTCCGGATACCATATGGGATACTGGGATTTGAAACAGGGTCCTTCCTGTGTTGACTGGGTGCAAGGCGAATGCCTTACCCCTATGATATTGCTTCTCCCCAATATTTATAATTTTTGAACATATGTTGAAATTTGTAGTGTTTAAATTTTTAACTATTTTTCCTGGTTACTATATATATTTATAAATCTTCAGTTACAGGAAATAAATTAATATGTTAAGAAAAAGATTCAAGTATTAATTGTGTAACAGAAGGATGTGTTTATACATTCAAAATGTATTTTTGAACATAAAATGTATTTCATACATTCAAGAATAACAAAGGTATAGAGAAGTAATCAGTCCGAACCAGCAGTAGGTGTTGAAAGGAGCTAAAGTTACATGCACAATATTCTATAAATAACAAGATGGTAAATCACAGTGCTTAAAAGTGTGTACGTAGTGGAAAGTTACCTGCAGTCTTGGAGTTGGAGGGACACTGGGGACACTGTTGGCAAGAAATAGAAACTGGTAAAGGGATTGGTGTTAAATATAGCATGCATGAAACTCAATCATGAATAATTTTGTAACTCTTTAATTCAATAATTCAATAACTTTTCTTAATTAGCTATAAGCACTTGAAGCATCCATGAAAATTCTACACATTCAAATTTTCAACCCAAATATTACACAATTTACTGAAATATAACAACTGACAAAATTAAATTTTGTTTATGTATTAGGAACATTATTTTTTAAAAGTTCATACATATATTTCCCTGTCAGTGAAAATTATGAGGTAAAGAGCCTAATTATGTAATACTGAAAATATAATAAATACTTTGAAATTAAGAAGAGGCAGAGAAAGAAGGTGAACAGGAAGGCCTAAAGAAAAAATAACTTTATTTCTCCTGACGGCTGCATTGTGTATATGTGCCACAGTTTTTATAGCTATTCATCTGTTGAAAGGCATCTGGGTTATTTCTAGATTCTATCTAGTATAACTAGTACTACAATGAATATAGGTATGTAGAAGGTATATTTTTATTGTGTTGTATGTGTGTGTGTGTGTGTTCCTATGCTATATTCCTACGAGTGGTATAGCTGGATCTTATGGGAGCTAAATCTCCAGTTTTTTGAGAAATCTCCATATATTTTTCCATAAGGATTGGACAAGACAGCATTCCCACCAACAGCAAATGAGAGTTCCTCTCTCCACATGCCCACCAGCGATGATTGTTCTTGTTCTTTGTGATGTGTGCCAGTCTTTGTGGTGGGAGATGATACCCCATTGTTGTTTTGATTTGCATCTCCTTGACGATTAGTGATGTGGAGCATTTTTCCATATGCTTTTTGATATTTTATTGGGTCTGAGCGCAGAGCTATAAGTAACCCATGAGTACCACCAGGTGTGACCCAATAAATATGCCATTTGTATTTCTTCTTTGAGAAAAAGTCTGTTCACTTTTTCTCCCATTTTTTAATAGGGTTAGATTTTTGTTGTTGTTAAGTTTTGTCAGTACCTTGTATATCTTCTATATTAGTCCCTTAACTGATTGGGTGAATAGTTTCTCCTATTCTGTGGGTGGCTTTTGAATCATCATCGTTATTTCTTTTCAAGTCTAGAGCTTCTAAGCTTAATATATTCCCATCTATTTATCTCTGCTTCTAGTTGTTTTGAGAGTGCTGTTTCTTCCTTGAAGATGCCTCTAGTCTTAGTGTCATGGAGTGTTTTCCCAGTGTGTTGTTCTATATACCTTATGGTTTTAGGTCTGATATCAAGATCTTTAATCCATTTGGATTGACCTTGGTCCCGGTGTTAGATGGAGGTCTAAATTCACTTTCTTTTTTGCATGTGGCTTACTAATTGTCCCAGCACCATTGTTTAAGAGGCTTTCCTTGCTCCATTTTGCATCTCTTGCTCATTTATGAAAGAGTCATTTGATTGTATGTAGGGGGAACATTCTCTGAATATTCAAGTTTATTCCATTGATCTGAGGATCTGTCTATTCCAGTACCATGCTACTTTAATGACTATTGATTTGTTCTACAATTTAAAGTTGGGGAAATTCATACCTTCCATATTCTTTTTCCAAAGGGTTGATTTAGCTAGTTGTGGGTGTTTTCCTACACAAGGATAAACATGGAAACTATTATGATGAGTGAAATAAGTCAGAAGGAGAGAGATAGACAAAGAGTAGTGTCACTCATCTGTGGGTTTTAAGGGAAAATAAAATAAAATAAAATAAAAGACATATTGCATTAATACCCAGAGACTAGAGATGAGGACTGGGAGGACTGGACCATGATATGAAGCTTACCACAAAGAGTGGTGAGTTCAATTAGAGAAAAATTACTCTGACAACTATCATGACAATGATAGTAAGTGAGAGAAATAGAATGCCTGTCTTTAATACAAGCATGGTTGGGGCAGGGTGGACATGGGGGGCATTGGTGGTGGGAAGGTTGCACTGGTGAAGGGTTTGTTCTTTTTTTTAAAACTGAAACCCACCCGTAAACATGTTTGTAATCAAGGTGTTCAAATAAAGATATTATCACAAAAAAAGAAAGAAAAATAAAGAAAAAGAAAAGGAAAAGAAAAAATAGATCATGACCCTTAATATTGTGTGAAAGTGTTGTGTTTTGAACAATAAATGTGCGTGAGCTGGAAGTTAAAGGCTAACTGAAAAGTTTCTTGAGATTTACTTAAGGAAAAATTATTTAAATGATCTATGTAGAAAAGAAAGTCTGTTGCAGAAATATGGATCATTATTAAGTTGTCTTTAGACCCTTTTTTTAAATTTAAGCTTTATCAATCCTCAATCCCCTCCCATTTAAGAATATGAAGGTTCATGGTAGAACACTGTTGACAGGAGTTAAAATCTTACACATGTAAACAAACAGGAGAGTTTAATAGTATGTGAAATCTCATCTAGCAGATATGCTTTTATGCTTTTTGAGAGTGTATTTTTGTGACTAAGATCATGAGGATAGAGTGGGGAATGAAAAGCAAGTATGGTCGAAAGGAAACTCTAAAGTGACCTAATAAATACAGGCAATATAATGTTTGTGATTATATAAATAAGTGAATTTTTTTATCTATTAGGTATTCCATCCAATTTTATTGGAGGTTCAGTCAAAAGGACTATTTTATTCATATTCAACAAGGAAAGGCTCTATATTTGATGGAGGATACCAGTCTATGATGTGAAATATACATCATTTTTTGTTGAATTCCATGTATCTCACTTGGCAGTCTGGATTTGTTAGATCATTTTCTGTGAAGAAATCAGAGATTTCAGAAATAAAGAAATGTGATTTATTGTTTGTTTGTTTGTTTGTTTTGGGACACACCTAACAGAGCTCAGAGCTTTCTTTTGGCTCTGCACTCAGATATCCTGGGGGGACTCAGAGAACCATAAACAATGACAGTGATGGAACTTCTGTTGAGGCAGATGTAATAAAAGTTCTTTATTCACTGTACTACTCTGCCCCCTCAAAAGTAAATTTTCTCTTTCATTTAACACATCAAGATTAGAATTCAGGCTTTCGTTCCTTGCTTATATCAATTGATGTTGATGACATGATTTAGGTATAAACCAAAAGGAATGCTATTTCTTTCAAATTTTGGGGTGGTACCAGTTAAGAGAAAGAGGGATAAGGAATTAGTGGCAGACTAA
Organism: Crocidura indochinensis; assembly: GCA_004027635.1. Lineage (NCBI taxonomy): Eukaryota > Metazoa > Chordata > Mammalia > Eulipotyphla > Soricidae > Crocidura > Crocidura indochinensis. The sequence goes on from PVKC010025626.1 coordinate 10,165, forward strand.
AGTGGAATTAAACAAATTCAATTGAAGAATGAACACAAGGAAAGGGAAAGATTATGGGGTGGTTTTCTGCAATCTATTGTATATGAAAAGTCATCATGAGTGACTACAATAAGCAAGTGAAATTAGTTTAGTGATTTTCTACAAAAACAATATTTTTTTTTCTGTTAGAAAAATATGTGTAAAAACAGAGTATATTCAAGGCTAGTACGCGGTACTCTCAAGGTTGGTACTTGGTGGTAAATTGTCAGGTGAACAGTTCTTATTTCCCTTTTAGTTTTGTTTTGTTTGGGGCCAAACCTGGCAGTAATCAGGAGTTACTCCTGGCTCTGAGCTAAGAAATTGCTCCTTGGAGGCTTGGGGGACCATCTGGGGTGCTGAGGATCAAACCCAGTTTGGCCATTTGCAAGGTAAATGTCTATCCACTATTACTATTGCTCCAACCCTTGTTTTACCTTTCTTTCTTAGAAGCCTACTACTTCTTATTTTTTCTCTTTTTTGCTTAAAGCTCCTTGTAAGGCATCTATTACTCAACTATTTATGCAATGTTCTTTCTTCTTTTCTTTTACTCTCCTATCCTTTTCATTCTTATGCAGCAACCATTTTCCCCCCTTTTAATCTGTTCTTACTGTGACCAAATCACTGGCTGAATCTAAATATGTTTGACTTAGGTTTTTTTTTTTTTCCTTTTTCTTTCTTTCTTTCTTTTTTTTTTTTGGTCACATCCGGCAGTGCTCAAGGGCTACTCCTGGCTCTATGCTCAGAAATTGCTCCTGGCAGGCACGGGGGACCATATGGGCACCGGGATTTGAACCGATGACCTTTTGCATGAAAGGCAAACGCCTTACCTCCATGCTATCTCCCAGGCCCCCTAAATATGTTGATGTTCAATTAGCAACAAGCTTTCCTTAACCAGCCTTCAGGTATGTGGTCTTTGATGTTTTTATTTTTTTCACCAAATAAAGGCTATCTGATTTTTTCAATGGTTGTCATTCCTTATTTGGGACATTAAGACAACCTCGAGCATTCCCTTCTAAGTAGTTAATGAAAGATGAGAATGGATTTAATTTTCAGTAATATTGTATCTAAATTTTCTATGGTAGAAGCAGAAATCACTGTACCCACCAAAATGCCATTCACTATACTATTCTACTCACTATTCTATTTCTATGACTATATCTATTCCAGTCACTATTCCATTCTACTCACTATTCTCATCCACACTTTTGAGTGCATAAAGTCTTCAAAAAGTAAAGGGGTCATTAGTTTTTTTATTTCCATTTTGTGTTACGTTGTCTGTCTTATTTTAAAGTTACAATTTTATGTAAGCTACTTTGAATCATTCCTTAATACTATTCATACTGTGAATATCATTTTTAATATTCACATTGTGAATTAACTCTGCTGGTATTAAAATCTCATTATAAATCTACTATATATTATGTGAGATTGTGTACTTGTTAAAACATGATATTCTCCTAAATTGAAACACCAATTTATTTGAATGAATAACTTTAAACATTTTAATAATAATTGCTTAAAGTTTTGTTTATTTTTTACAATTACTGCTTAAATATGGTTGATTTTATTCAATAAAAATATCATATATTTTATATAAGAATAATAAAAAAATTACAGCTAAATTATGCATCTAGCAAAAAAAATAATGTCTCACTGGCAAAGCTGCATGGTTCTTTTTTTGGGATACATTGTCCAAATAATTTAATATGCATTCGTTTCTGTGAAATGGGTATGTCAGTTATTTCCTTATTCATTGCCCTATTTAATGACTGCTTATGTTCTTTTGCATAATGTGTGGTCATATATAAATAGGTTAATGTGTGCATTTTCAATGTGCTCTAATAAAGTATATTGGAAACTAATTAAAAGGAATGTAATTTGTGCTTTTGGGAGGAAAAGTGTTATCTAAGTGTAAATTAGGGAGGGAAGTGGCAGTTAAATCTGCACAGCGTATCTATTACTACACATTTGAGGCTTCATTCTAATTACAGTTTGGACACGTGAGCAGTCAGCATCTGGGGGACTTCCACCCACTTTAGAAGACCCTTCTTCACATCTATAAAGAAGACTATTCATTTAATAACCAAGTTTATTAATAAGGCATTTTCTGCCTAGAACATAAGGTGAGAGGGAAAGTCTATTTCAAAGTTGCCACATTGGCAGCAATTTATTGTTCTCTTTTACAGATAATATCTCCCCAACAAGTGTCACACCAAAAGGAGATTATTCATTCAGACCTTTAGATAAAAGAAAGTAGTTTTTGGAGATTAATAATTCTATTAGCAAAGGACATTTACCTGATGGAAGAGGAAATTTTTGTTGACAGATTTGTGCTTGTCTTCAAACCTTTCACCATGTGAATAACCCCCGAGGTTAAATAGCTGGTAGACATCTGTAGGCAGAAGTAAGAGAAATGAGATCATCAAGGAACAGTATCGTGCTTACAACATGTGGCGAACTGAGTGGCTCTTCACCATCTGTTATTTGTGTGTGTATTTTATTATGTAAATGTTCGTACACACTGCATTCTAAACAAAGGAACATTATTTCCACTTTGTGGGTGCTGCCAAGCTTGCGTATGTGTCCTGGAAAAAGAAAGTGGCAGACAGAAAACTCAGGGTTCATCTAGAACTTGTGTCCCACTCCTTTCACCAAGATGGTGAGAGACTCTAAGTAGGTTTGATTCCTTTTCTACATCCTGTTCACAAACACAAAGCCTGGCTGTGAATGGAAAACAATGTCTTAAATACTCCAGTTATGGTCTAAAGCTTCTTTTGCTGGGGTTCACAGGAAAAGATACTAGGAGCTAGGATGCCCTGGGATCATTCCAAGGTACATGAGGGATAAATTCAAGTTAGAAAATGCATTTGGACTGAGAAAACAGGCTCTGTTCAATTTTCTTTCATCTGTTTAATTCCTGGCACATACCACTGGGTCATGGGAAGGTTCTGGTGAGCTGCTGTCATTGTCTCCCCCAAAACAAGAGGGGTGTGTGTATGTGCATGTTTGGGAGGAATGAAAGTGAGGAGATTTGGGCGACACATATTCTGGTTTAAATTTTCATAAAATTACCAATTTAAATTGAAATGTAATTATCCTAACTGGCATCTTTTTGGCAGCAGCTTAAAAAAAAAATCCCTCGGCTTTACTGTACCAAGCAAAAGCCCAGAGGAGTCCTGACACTGGCCTTTAATCAAAAGCTGAAAAGACACAAAAGCTTTTAGATAATCTATGCCAAGCTATCTTGGACAGCACGGAATTGCCTGGAGCACCCTTCTGGTGGCATTTAAAACACCTGGTGCCCTTAGAAAAAAATGCATCTGTGCCTGCAGTTTCTCTTTCTGTAATTCCCTTAAATCTCTCTATCTCAACCCATCCTCCTATCTTTAGAAATACGGATGCTTGTCAGTGATAGTAAAATCAAGCAATTTATTTACCAAGAGAATGATACTTGTCATTGGTTATGCCTGGAGGTGACAGACTCAGGTGCCCATCTGATGTGCACAAACACTTCCTCACTGTTTATTTCATGGGGTTTAATATAATTAAACTGTCATTGTGCTCATTGATTCAGCTCAAATTTTAATTTGATAATGGGGGGGAAAGGTGTGCATTTGAAATGGAGGCAATTAATTGACACTTTAAATGCACTTGAACAGAAATAATTTAAGTTGCACCGTACTTGGGGGTGACTTACACTGTTGTGTTTGTGCATATTATTGGAGTTAGCCACTATCATTAATGGATGGAGGTAAATAATGTTTCTTGGTGTAATTTCTTTCGATAGTGGCAATCTAATTCTGCGATTTGGAAATATTTTCGCTGCCACAAGCAATTCCATTCAGTTTGCAGTCAATGATTTTCTAAAATATGCTCTAGCAGTGAACAACAATCTAATCACTCATAACTAGCCTCAGAAACAGGCAGTGCAATTATGCAGATTTTTATACAATTTTATCAATAGACAACCTGATTCTCATTCGAGCAAAGATCTTACACAAAGAAATAATAAGTTTTTTATTTAAAAAAAAAAGCACCATGTGTTTCAATTTTAACCACCTCTCATGTGATTTGGATGAAAGAAAAGTAAGTGGTTCTTATTTTTCTCCAATAGTAGTCTTATATAAATTTGTTTCATGGAAATTTTTATATTCTTGTAGACTTACTGAAACTTAAGAACCATATTTATAGATACAGCTTTATTGTGTGTGAGTTAATTATTTCCCATCTGGAAACAAATATGCTTTTCTCTTTTATAAGAATTCAAAAACAAAAGCAACTTTGTTTTTAGCAACTTAAGAAAACCATTAGTTTTACTGGAGTCTGTTTACTCACAGTGTCTGTAATGAATATTTGTCATCAAAACTCAAATTAAACTTTACATAATGCTAACTACCGAAGATAATGACTGTAGTAAATAAATGCTACTTAATAAGAATTATTAATTGATTCTACATATAATATATGAAAAATTTGTTCTGAATATAAATAATTAGACTAATAACTATATCTTGTATGAAAGTTTATGCTCTTGCTTCAATATAACATTTAATATTTTTATTTGCTTGATTTTTTGGGGGGTCACACCTGAAGGTGCTCAGGAATTACTCCTGACTCTTTGGGCAGAAATTAGTCCTGGCTAGCTCTGGGGACCATATGTGTTTCAGGGGATTGAACCTAGGTTATCTGCATTCAAGGCAAATGCCCAACTGCTTTGCTATCACTCTGGTTCCAACTACTATTCAATATTTTAATATTCAGTGTAACTATGGACAAACATAAAAACTTTTGGAAAAGTCCTCTTGGTTAAACAACCATACTCTTTGTTTTTTTTCTTTTTTGGTTTCTGGGTCACACCCGGCAGCACTTGGGGGTTACTCCTAGCTCTATGCTCAGAAATCACTCCTGGCAGGTTCGGGGTCCATATGGGATGCCACGATTCAAACCACCGTCATTCTGTATGCAAAGCAAATGCCCTACCTCCAAGTTATCTCTCAGGCCTTCATACTCTTTCTATTATGCTGGAGCCTCATTAAAATAGACTCTTTAATGATTTGTAAACTCCAATTTCAAATTAAAGCTGGAAGTAATGATAAGAAAGATTTCTATATTTTTGTAGCTTGGGGGCATTTTTAAGTTTATGATGGTAAGGGTTATATAGAAAAAGTCCACAAATAAAGAAAAACATAAAATTCATAAATACTCATATCATACACAATTAAATATGTATAGTTACTCCAAAGCATCTATGCAACATGTCTTTCTACAGTGGTTTCAGACAAAACATTTTTTGTAAATATTGCTAATGGTTGCAAATAAAGAAATATGTATACATATTCCTAACTATTTCTTCAATCATATCTACAGTCTTTGTAATTACATTTAGTACTCAGTAGACTTCTAATTGAGGTCTTTAGAACTAGAGAATACTTTTTAGACTAGAAATGATTTTATATACAAATTAAACTAAAATTTTAATAAAAGCCAAAGAGGTTAGAGGAAATTTATTAAAGACTGCACTTCTACAACTAGTGAGTGAGAAGAACATAGCTAATATTCAGGTTCAGAATACAGTGAACATGTTTTCCCTGTGTATTTTATATAGTTTATATTTTATAATATAAATATATCTGCTATTTTATATAGTATATATTTTAGTGTATTATTTATATAGAATGTTATGAGTTTGACACAATATAATAACTACATTAGTAAGTATGATGCTAATTAGCGAAAGTTTTACTCTATTTTTATCTTTTATTGAAAAGTTAATCTCACAAATCTTGTTTCTTATTTCCTAAAATGCTCTGATCTTATCAGCTCCTCAAAGACAAAGACCAGCAGTACATCTCTGCTGCTATTATTTAAATCTTTAATAATACTTTAAATATGTTTTTATTAATGAAATCAAAGAAATATTCTCAGTATCACTAGCATCCTCTCCCTAGACTTGAGAAACTTTTAACTAAGTTTAGTAATCATGAAGTAATTCTATCTATATAAGTAAAGATATCAAACTCTCACCTCATAAATAATGGCTAATTAATATATAACTTTTGTTCTTGGTTGTATCATTAAGATCATGTGGTTCTTGCTCATGTCCATTAAAATAATTTTTCTTAATATAGAATACCAGAGTATCAGATCAAGTGATTTACATATTCTAATGAATTTTACATAAATGACAAAACCCCAAATTGCTCAGTTTGATTTCAGTTAAGTTCAACAGAATTTCTATATATCCTACCCCCGCCCCCGTTTTTTTGTTTGTTTGTTTGTTTGTTTTACCTTTTATGAGGAACTCCA
>PVKC010025627.1:0-16385 GCA_004027635.1 Crocidura indochinensis
CTCAGGGTTTCTTCCATAGGGGGTGACAGTAATTGAATCTCTCTGTGTCACATGCAGACAAGTCTAAACAAAAGAGAAAAACAGAGATGATGGAAAATTTAAATGATTTCTAAACTAACCTGTTAACAATTGAAACCAGTGAGTTTGCTTCTGCATTATAGATAATATGTAAGGAAATAATGTAGACCTGACTTGATTTAAAAAAAGATTCTGATGTTTGTTTTTCCTTTCTTTTAGTCATTGATACATTATTGAAGACTGTAGTATTATCAACTGAATGCATTTTCTATGGATTTCAACATTTACTAGATAAAATTATTTTAATTTACACAAAATTTCCTTTTTTGTGGGGCCAAACCCTGTGGCCCTCAGGGATTACTCATGACTCTGCACTCAGAAATATCCCCTGGCAGGTTCTGGGGATCATATTAATTTCTGGGCATTGAACCCAGATTTGTCCAAGGTTGGCCAAGTGCAAGGAAAATGCCCTTCTACTGTGATATCTCTTTTGCTCTACACACAATTTCTTTTTTGTTTGTTTGTTTTTTGTTTTTTCAGGCCACACCCGATTGATGCTCAGGGGTTACTCCTGGCAAAACGATCAGAAATTGCCCCTGACTTGGGGGGACCAACTGGGATGCCAGGGGATCGAACCACGGTCCTTCCTTTGCTAGAGCTTGCAAGGCAGACACCTTACCACTAGCGCCACCTCGCCGACTCCTACACACAATTTCTAAGAGAATCTTATACATAGAAAAAATAGTTTAAAGAAAATATAAATGTTTAATTTCATAAAATTTTAAAGACAGCATGATGAGATATATTGTTTTAATATTCCAAATATCAGATTGATATCAATATTAAATATAAATTTTATCAAGTAAGATGGTTTTCATTTATACTTAATTTTTAAAAAAAATTAATTTCTTTATTTCACTTTTAATATCCTTAGTTATGAAAAATATAAAGATATATATATATTGTCTAGTCAAAAATGCTGACAGTTAACAAAAAAGGCATTAAAATATACATCACAAGTTAGATATTATAGGGCATCTAATGCATTATTTTCTAGTTCATTTACATTCCATAGCATGGTATTAAATTACTATAAATGCGTGGCCTTGTCAGATCTGTTTTTATAAAATGTGACAGAAGACTGGTGGCTGGCTATATTCATGGTGAATTAAAATTAGTGAACTGTCAGAATAGCTTAAAATTTGCTTGTTTTATTTTGTCCAGGATTTTAATTTCTCCTACCACACTAACCTCAAGAGTAGACTCTATAATTTTAAACATAGGATTTGTGCTATTGCTTTATATTTTCAGCTTTCCCAATACAGCATGAAATTTCAGAATATTTAACATTTAATATTTAAATGACAAATTAAGTTAACCATAGACTTACAGAATTGCAGCGCTGAAAATTTTGTGCTTTACTCTACGAGGTAGTCAATCTCATCAATTTACCATGTTTAAAAACATTGTAACCTTCCAAGATTCCTTGTCCAAATTTATAAAATTTTATTAATTTAATTTTTTTAAAGTTTATAAGTTTGCATTTAGCATTTACTTCTCTACTTAACTGCTACCTTTTTTTTAAGCTGAGCACACCCAGCAGTGCTCAGGGTTTTCCTGGATTTGGTTTTAAAAATTACTCTTGATGCACACAGGGTAGCATAGAGGATGCTAGGGATCAAATTCGGGTTGGCTGCATATAAGGCAAATGCCATACTCACTGGGAAATCTCTCCAGGCTTTTAATTATTTTTAAAGCAAAATTCACATTTATTTTGGTTGAAATAAACTATACAAAATTGATTTTCTTCATAAAAAATAACAGCAATATTTTCCTGGAAATCTATTAAACAATAATTCTTATAGTTTTCTCAAATTTATTTATAAATTAACACAAGGCAGAAAATGTAGTCATGGAGAAAAAACAAAACAAATCAGTTGTCAGTATCCATGATGTCTGATCCTATCTTGACTATGATATATAATATTAAATATGTAAAAATATATTAATATAGATATTAAATATATAAATTATGAAGACACAACAAAGGATTGAAAACATCATCAGATATGGAACAACAATGGCAGACATGTCCATTTAGTTGTTACTTTTTATGTTTTATAGAGACATATGTTTATGTTTAGGCTTGCAATTATATTCATTCACATGTGTGTGCCAATTTTTCACAATTTATGTCTTTCCATTAATGTAGGAATACTATAGGTCTCCCTTTCTTAGGTTAATGACTTGCTATCTCATAAAACAACTCTTCCAACTATTTTTTCTTCATACAAAACAGATCTTGGTTAATTTTGATCCTTTATTAGTGATTTCAATTAGGGTCTATTTTGTCCCCAGTGGGATATTTGTCACTGCCTTGAGGCTTGAGGTCAGAAGTCAGGGATGGATAATAAATATCTAACAATGCACTGTGCAATGCTCCACTGCAGAATGGAATGACACAAACTGGCCCATGTGTCACTACATTCAGTGAACCATTAGATTTCATTTCATATATTTGACTTTGTGCAACTTTTTTTTGAAAATTACATTTCATAGTGGTTAAGTAAAGTCATTAATGTGGAAACAGAATTTTGTTCTAATTTCTGACCCACATTTGTTAACATATTGCTATTTGTGGGCTATACTGTATATTCATTCTTTTGCTACTTCAGTACTAAATTTTATAACTGGTTTGTTTTATTTTATCCAGAATTTTACTTTCTTCTCTAAACCTAACCTCAATAGTAGGCAATATACCTTGGTATAGAAAATTTGTATTTTTTTGTTCACATTTCTGTGTTTCATTGTTCATATTCTTTATAAACTACTAGAATATGAGAAATGCAGATAACTTTAGATTACTAGTATTACACTGTACTTAATTTATTGTCCTTACTTTATTTTCTAAGTAGATTGCAATAATTGACATTGCATTTTCATTCGATTATTTTTGTAGCAATTTGCTCTCTCTTATTTACTCCAGTTTTTATTAATATGAATACCTACCATATTAATTTTGTGGTTAGCATGTCTCAAGTAATTGAATACAAAATCATTTTAGCAAACTCTTTCATATATATTTTCTTGATTAGTAGCATGTGTTTTCTTTTATCATCCTGTATGAAGAATATCCTAAAAGAGTTCACAATAAAATAAAAATTATAAAATAATTTAATTGTTTTCTTTATTACTCCAGTTTTATGAACTTTGTTCAGATCTGATTACATCAATGAGATATTTGTTACCTAAATTTGGATAGTTAGGAACCCAATAGACTGAAAGAACAATACTATTTTATTTTTTTAGTAAGAGATTATACTCCTGACTGCTCTGTAAACTAACATTAAATAATACATTAAAACATGTTAGAATATACTTTTACACATTCAAAAAAAGTGAATATTTAGACTGAAAATATACTATAAGAGATGTGAGTTTACACTGTATAGTCATGGTTGGATGCACTGAAAGAAACAACACAAGGGAATAACCTAATCTATCTATGAGAAATAATTTAATTCCAAAAGTAGGAAAATAACCAAATTTAGAAAATTTTAGAGATGTTTCTCCAGTGTTACTCATGGTAAATTGCCAATATTTATGTACTTTATTTATAACTTATCTAATCTAACACAAGACCTGACAAATGCTTACTATTAAAATACATTGAATATCTTTATTAATTGTTTTTATGTAAATTAAATGTTTTCATAAAACGTAGGCCAATGTTTATTTTCTCTTAATGAAATAAGTAAAGCAACCTTCATTTTTTTTCATCAAATCTGTATTCAATTTTGAAGCTAAGAAAAAAAAAATCAACTGGACATTATGTTTGTAATAAAACAGTAAACATTGGAATATATTCCTTTGAATTAATATATTTTTATGTTTTTTTCATTTCCTATCATAGATTACAATTTTGTCTCAATACTAAAGTCTAAGTATGAAATATTTACAAAACTTGGGAGATATTTTTGTCAAAATATTGCTTTGAAAGGGAGCAAATTCTTAAAAAATGAAATGTCCTTTTCTTTATTATTATTATTATTATTATTATTATTATTATTATTATTATTATTGTTATTATTATTTGGTTTTTGGGTCACAACCGGCAGTGCTCAGGGGTTACTCCTGGCTCCATGCTCAGAAATTGCTCCTGGCAGGCACGGGGACCATATGGGGCACCGGGATTCGAACCGATGACCTTTTGCATGAAAGGTAAACGCCTTACCTCCATACTATCTCCCGAGCTCCTATTATTATTATTATTATTTTTTTACTCTTCCTTCTTAACACCCTCACTGGCAGAGAGTAATAAAAATCATGGAGTATAGATCTATTCAGATTTCAGTGAAATTCTATACTATATCCTTCAGTTTCAGTATGAGGATGACTTTATATCTATAAAGGTCTATAATTAAAACTATGACAACAATGTTAAATTGAGTTGATTCATAAGAAAAGTAGCTAATCAAATGACATGCCAAATATGAGTACATTAAATCACTGAAATTATTTGGTCTTCCATCTACCTAAAAAATACACCCAGCATATCTGTTTATTTATATAAACAAACAGAGGTGTCACCAGTTGTACTATTGCCTTTCTGTATAGGCCAGGTTCCATAGGAGACAATATTGAGTATCACCCCCTTTATGTTACATCACTCAATATAAAGAGAAAATGAAATTTAAAAGGCCAAATGTTAATTTCTAAATAAATTCTTAAGTAGAGAAACCAAAAATCACAAGACTTTACTATGAAATATAACTGAAAGCCACAGTTACTGTGTGGTATGTTCTACTTCTTTATTTTATTTCTTGTTATGTTTTATACAATTATTGAAAGTAATTTACATTAACTTCATTATGGTTTCTTTGAAGAAAGTGTTCATCTATTTTTTTCCTGAATAGGAAAGTCGATTGGCCAAGAAGATATGATTAAGTCAGAATAATTTGCTAGTTTCATTCTGTCTAGTAGCCAAAGCACTGTCAATAATATTTAATTTTTATATTCCTTTTAGTTATGCAGGCAAATGTCCATTTTAATAAATCTACTATGACATTCTTTGTCCAAATTTAAAAAAATAAGTTTAAACAATATACCTTAAAATGCTAAATAGTGAAACTCTAGAAAATGAGAGTTCTTCAAAGCCAGAAGGGTTATGAAACAATTTGCACATTAAATGAGAATGAAGTGAATGAAAAAATAATTTATTGAATGAAATACATATATGCACATAATTTACATATATGCACAGATGTCCTCAGTTTCTGGGTTAAATAATCCACAATGAAACAATAACTCAATTGAAGAAGCATACTTGATTATCAAATAATAGCCTGCCTAAAGAAAGTTGTTATAAAATACATAAGGATGATTTGACATTTATGACATCCTCTATGTTATTTATTTTTAATTAATGAATGCCACACCTGGCAGTGCTCAGATTTCACTCCTGGGTCTTTGTTCAGAGAATACTTCTGACAAAGCTCAGAGGATATATGTGGTGCAAGAGATCAGACCTGGGCCAACTTTGCAAAGCAAATACCCTTCTCTGTATTACTACTCTGGCTCTATTTTTATATACTCATCCTACCACAGAGCTAGCCTAAGTATAATTTTTGATGCATACTTAGTGTCTATTTTAATCATATCTTACACTGTGAAATACATTACAATTAAAAATATTTCATGTAGTTTAATTATCTCCACACTGACATTGTATTATTTTTAGTGGTGGAAGAGTATTTAGATCCCATATAATAAAATTATATTTTTGAACAGTGGTAAAAAGTGGAAGAGGGAAGCAGTGCCCATTCCCCAAAACCATGATACCTCCATTTAGTAATGTCACCATTGCAAAATTCTGTTTTAGTAGTATCAGTTTTATTGATCTAGTTTAATGAATATACAGGGGCTTTTTTTCAAAAATACAAACTAAATATATACTTATAGCACAAGTCTATATGATGGAGAAACCCTAAATAAGTGAAATGCAATTAAATAAATATATTACCTGAGATATTATACCACATTTCCTTCTTATGAATTGATGATTTATTATAGGACAGTGGGCACCTACAGTTCTTATAACTATTTTTCTTTGACATTTACATAGCCTACTCTGCAGCTACTAATATGAACTAAAACAATATCCTCAGTAATGATGATATCATGGTATGTCACCAAGAGGTATATAGAGGAAATACTTTTAGTTTGGATGACACCTAGTTTTGAGATATATAATGGGAGTAAATATATTTAGGGATCATTTTAACTCTTTATTTAAAAAAGATAAATATTAATATTCAAATATGCTTCACTATAATGGAAGTTTTTCAACAATATCATGTTTTAGGCTTTCCAATAGGCAGGTTCTCTGTTACCTGCTGATAACGTCAAAATATAAGGAAATAATTCCACAGTGATTAAAGGATTTTTCTTAGAATTCATAAATAAAATAAAGGTTATAGCTTAAATTTTGTATCTTGTCACCTATCCTAAAAATTTTATCCATGGTATCTGGTCTAATGTATTTAAAAAATGTAATTACCCCAATAGTTATCTGACAATTCTTTGCTACAGTGATTTGATGCAAGATGACTTAATAAGGAGAGTTTCCAAAAATTATATATACCTGATATATTTTAGCTTTAAATAGGGCTCATTACTTTTTTATATTCTATATTGAACACATTTCTGCAACAAAAATATGACCATCTGTATTGTAAATAATATTTCATTTTAATTCAACCGTGTAGTGCAACAGGCAGTGCCTATGACTGCTTTTAGACTGTAACATGAATGTGAATTTCTATAAAGCCAATGTCCAAAATATTTGTTACTGATCATCTACAAAAATAAGTATTCTGAGACTTAATTTAAAAAATTAAAGGGAAAAGAGATACTATCTTAGTTTTCTTGGCTAATTTCTAACCATGATATTGATTTGTAAGAATCAAAAAAGAGGGGCTAGAGCGGTGGAACAAGCAGTAATGCTTCTACCTGTCTGCAATAGCCTAGGAAGAAACACAATTTGATCCCCCGCCTCCCAAATGGTCGAAGTCAGGGGCAATTTCTGAGTGCATAGCCAGGAGTAGCCCCTAAGAGTCACCGGGTGTGACCCCCAAAAAAAAACAAAACAAAACAAACAAACAAAAAAAGAATCAAAGATAAATATTTAACATTGATCAAGGAAATTATCTAAAGATAATATATAAGTGCCTGTTCAAGGAACTATTTTAAGATAGTACACATATAGGGAAATATTGAAAATATTTTTCTTATAGTAATTACTTCTTCCCACTATATTTTCTCAACATCAAAAACCTAATCATACCACTGCATATAATACTAGAGTGCATGAAAATCAAAGCACAAAGTTTTGTTAGGTAAGATAAACTAAAGTTGACCAGAAAAAATGGGCAGTCATTTTTCTTTCTATAAAAATCTGTTCCAAGTACTTACTTCTAGAAGACTGCCTGCCACTCAGAAATCAGGAAGTGAAAAGACTGAAATCACTTAATAGCTATCACACTGATAATATTAACTACGTTGGAGGAACAGAGCTCATACAATGAAGAGAAAATAAGTGGTTGTGATCTTCATCAACATTCATGATTTTTTCCTCCTACAGGATTTCAATCTTACAAAACTAAAATTCTGTGCTTTTCAAAATTATACATTTAAACTATATCTACCTCCTTGCTGTGATTTATTTTCATGATGGGTTCTCAGCATTTTTATCATTTAAATGGCTACTAAAACTTAACATTCCAGTAATTCATTTAAAGGTGTTGTGCATAATTTGTTCACTGAATTTCTATCCAATTCAAAAAGAAAAAAATCTCTGAATACCTAATGTAATACTTTTACATTTAGCCATCTGTGCACAATATGAGCGATTTATTTTAATATTTTCAAAAGGATTTTATAAACCACACACAACTTATATTTATCATTCTGTCTTTGATAAATAGCTATGTGAGCAAGGAATAGCCCCAGCAATTAGTATAGCTATTCACATAAAATTTTTCAAGTATCTTTTCAATATCTTACTATAAAGAATTTCTTTTATTTCCTTTCTTACTTTTATAAGAGGAATTTTTCATTTCATGTTTCATGAATACTAAATCTCAAACATGTCTCTATGGGAATTATAAATTCAATGAAAGCAATTGCCAGATTCCTAACAAGCCTCCTAAAATGTTAATATAAGTAAATGAGAGGCTATCTGCATCAACCAAAATTGTCTTTATTTTAAGCTAACAGACCAACTCAAAGGCATTTAGTGAATGTATTTTATCTTCATCCTTGTCATTCAATAAACTACAAACTTTGTTCACTTGATTTTTGATATTCATTTTTGGTTAAGAATATGTAATTCACATTCCAAAGTTTGATGTTTTAAGAGTAAAAGAAAATGATATGAAAAACATCTAGCAATTTACAATTAATTATAACTTACTGTATCCAAAATAATCCCTATTAAAAGCTGTATCATAGCTATCCCAAACAAAAACATAACTGTTGGGGCCTGAGAGGTAGTACAGAAGGCAAATTGCTCGCTTTATTTGCACTTGCCAACCCTCAATACACAGAATCTTATATTCTGCTTGAGCATTCATTGCCAGGATTGATCCCTGAGCACAGCTACAAGTAAGTCCCAAGAAAAGCTAGTGTGGTACCACCCCATATCTAAATATTAGCATGAGATATCTACCTACAAAAGGATTAAAGCAAAAAGATTTATACCAAACTAAAACAATTTAGATTGGTTTAAAAGGATTTCTAGATAAGAATTTTACTGCGTGTCTATAAATGCCTTAAAATTAATATTTAAGCAACATTAGTTGCAATAAAATTTTGCTCTCATTGTGAGTGTTTCAATATGAAGTTAAAAAAAACTCATTTCAATTAAATATACGTTTATCATTGAAATTTTACTTACTAGTAAAATATGTAAGGTATATACAGATATATATATAGATATATATATAGATATATATCACTTAAAAGAATGACAGTATGTGGCTGGCATATTACAATGGATAGGGTGATTGTCTTGCATGGTTAAAGCTGGGTTCTATCCCCGGTACCACATATGGTCCCTTAAGCCCACCAGGAGTGAATCCTTAGTGCAAAGTCAGAAGTAGAACTAAGTTCCATGCCCCTAATAGTTTCAATAAAACAAAATAATGACACTTAAAACAAGAAATATTAGAAATATTGGACTTGAAATATATTTTTATGTAGTGTGATATTAAAAGATGGAATATTCTTTTTTTTTTTTTTGGTTTTTATGTCCCACCTGGCAGCACTCAGGGATTACTCCTGGTTTTACACGCAGAAAATGCTCCTGGCAGGCTCAGGGGACTATATGAGATGCCAGGATTTGAATCACTGTCCTTCTGTATGCAAAGCTAACACCCTACCACCATGCTATCTCTTCGGCCCCAAAAGATGGAATATTCAATAGAGACAATCTGGTGTATATACATTCTACATATTGATTTATTTCCTTCGCCCTTAAGAGGAAAAGAAAAAAAAATCTCATAATTACAATATCTATAGTCATGTGTTTCTGGAATTCTTTTAGATTGTCTTTGATCATAAATGTATTAGTGGAAATAATATAACAAAATTAAAGGTTCTTGTGGAATAAAAAATGTATAATCAGAAGATAAATATTATCTCAATGTTTTATGCTCTTTTCTTCAGCATTTTATTGTTGTAGTTGTTGTTGTTGTTGTTTGGGTCACATCTGCGGCACTCAGGGATTGCTCCAGGCTCTGAGCTCAGAAATCGCTCTTGGCAGGCACAGGGGTTTGGGGGGGGGGGTGGACCATATGGGATGCCAGGATTCAAATCACCATCTATGTTGGATCGGCTGCTTGCAAGGCAAACACCTTGCCACCTTACCACTATGCTCTCTCTGGCCATTGTTTCAGTATTTTGACTGTTAGTTTCCTTCTCTGTCAGAGGCTAGATGGCCACATAGTTCACAATCTGGCCTTTGAAATGTTTCTCAAGTTTTCTGGAAAACTTGTGTCCATATTGCTTTCTTTCTCTGTATCAAATGATGAAACACTACAGAAGCAAAATAATAAGTAAACAGTTATCATATTCTAAATGTTTTTAAAGCAATTCTTCCTATTTTAAGAAAATGAAATAGAAAAATCAAGTAAAATAAACGTCTAGTTATCTGACAGTCATTGGCAGAAACAGCTGCATCAAGTATGATAATAAGAAGAAAGCTTAATTGAAACAGATGTTTTAAAATGTGCAGTTTTAATGGTATACAAACATTGAGACAAAATAAATTTGAAATAAAATGGAGTGGAGTAGAAGCATAATTAAAAGTCAAGCATATAAAATAATTTTGATACAAACTCAATTAGAACAATAAACAAAATTAAAAATCCTATACAGAGTGGGAAGTGTTAGTTTAGCTTTTAATTCAGCTTTCTTTAGACAAGTATGTATCTAAATTTTTGTCCAAAAATATTTAAGTAGTCAGAAAATTTCAAAAAGATACATTATTTTGAAATGTTTCCGAACAATAATTCGACGATTAAATATATGCCGAAAAGGAAAATTGCTAAGGAATTTCCCCACACTTTAGGATGTAACAAAATAAAATGAAACTATTTTATCACATAAACCCCCACTTTTTCTTCAACTACACTACTCACTAGTAATGGAAAACCTGATCTTATAGTACATTTATGGTTCATTTTGTTTCATTTGTTTTAAGTGAAGAAGTAATGTTGGTATCTAAGACTATCTGTCTTAGAGTATCTAAGTTTATATGTCTTAGATTCCACACCTCCCAGAAAATTTGTCATAAAAACATATTTATCTAGACAGTTCACTAATTCTCATCTACATTGTGAACCCCAAATTCCTTCTGTCATAGTAACTGTGATCTTCTCTCAGTCTTT
Organism: Crocidura indochinensis; assembly: GCA_004027635.1. Lineage (NCBI taxonomy): Eukaryota > Metazoa > Chordata > Mammalia > Eulipotyphla > Soricidae > Crocidura > Crocidura indochinensis. The sequence goes on from PVKC010025627.1 coordinate 10,968, forward strand.
TTGTGATTTGTCTTAATCTTTTCCCTTGCTCAGTTTCTTTCTCCAAGATGAATTTTAACTCTCTTAAACATTACAAAAATAGGTTGCTACAATTTTAGGAAAGATAGAAAATCATAATAAACATAAACTAACAAACTCTTGATTCCACTATGTGCCAAAGAATATGCAGCGAAAATAATCCTGAGGTGCTGGCAGAAGCATCCAAACTAGTCCTGTGTTTGGGTATAGGTACATGAACAACTTATATTGGATTCTATTGAACTTAAATCTCGTGTAGTCAAATCTGCGACTTGTTGAGGAAGAAGATCCTATATAATTTAACCATGCAGCTTCATTTATTTTGTTTTTTATTTGTTTGTTTTTTGTTTTGATATATGGAAATCTTTGAAGAAGTCCACAACAAAGGGTAAATGTTGGTTCACTTTGTCAGGCTATGTTTAAATAAATGTAAGAAAGCTATGCCATGTGTTAAGCTGTTCAAATGATTTTCACTCTGAAATTTTGTCAATTTTGAATAAACCTAGGTAACTGCATAAAAATGAGATTTATCTTTATTGATGCTTATTTTTCACATTGGTATCATGTAATTTTTACTAAACTCCTCATTCTTTTCAAGACATTTCTTTTCACACATATATAAATAAATGCATATATATATATTTCAATGCATTTAAAGTGGAATATTATTGGAGCAAGTAAAACAAAATGTGTGAACTAGAATAAATAACAAAGAGTACAGAGAAAGTTGAAACAAGATGCTGAAACAATTATTTAATACTCAAATATATCCATAGGCAAAGCCATGTGGATGACATCATTTTGCAAATATCATTAAAGTCAAAAGTCTGTAGAATGCAGGGCATGTTCCTGTAAACACTATAATGTAATTTAAATATATTTTATTTTTATATTATTGAATTTTATTTTACTTTTCCAAAAAGTGTTTCTTTTTATAGAAAACTATCATTCATTCACAGGTTAGAGCCAACTTAATGGTTAAGCCTTAGTCGCTAAGAACTAGAGTACTCTGAAGCCTCTTTCATTCACACTTACCTTAGCTGATTTGTCCAATTGGTATTTTAGCTACGGATGTTGACAGATGCACACAGACTTTTCTTGAGACTGAAATCCTCGAGATGTATTTCCTGTATTAGAGCAGAAAAAAATGAAGAGATGAGTTTTCTTTTTAACTCCTCTACTGCTTGCAGTGCGTGATCACTCCTAATGGACTCATAAAACACAATATAAAATATTATCTTACATAATAGGAGAATCATTTATAAGTCTCTATAAAAATTATATCATGTACATTTATATTATATCAGCCATAAGATAAAAGATATAGATCTGTCATATTACTAAATAACATGCAAGAGAAATGATATTATGTTGTCCATCTTTAATATTACACTGTGAAATTGCTAATGAATTTTAAATATGATGTTATTTTAGTTGATAGTATTATTTTGTATGACCCCACTCAATCCTAGTTTCATATTAACAATTTATTAACATAATAGAAGACTATGCAAATAAAAAACTTCCAAATTCCTTCTGTTTTAAATGAAAATTGAGTCTTAAATTTACCAGAATATAATTCCCATTAATCACTAACTCATGTTTCAGAGATATTCATATTTCTACTAAGCATATTATTCTGTATTTTAGTTCCTGAGGCTTAAATTAGATATACAAAATAAACTGAAATTAACATGACTGTATACATATTATATTGAGAATAAATGAAAAATATGTTTAATGAAAATTTTATATGTAGAGTTATTATCATTGATTAGATAATAGGTAGATAAATAGAAAATTGTTATTTGATCATATAATATATCTATCGATAGTAGTCTTCATTTATAGACCATTTATATGATGCTATTTTGTATTTTAAATGCCTTCTACAATGTGACTCATATAATTTTCCTTTTGACTAGCACTTCTATGAATCATGATAACTTTATTTTAAATATGATTGAAACTTTGCCAGAATTGTTTGAGAAAACAAGAATCCCTTCTTCCTTTTTTTTTTTTTTTGGTTTTTGGGTCGCACCCAGGGGTTAATACTGACTCTATGCTCAGAAATCGCTCCTGGCAGGCTCGGGGGATCATATGGGATTCCGGGATTCAAACCACCAACCTGCATGCAAGGCAAATGCCTTACCTCCATGCTATCTCTCCTGCTCCAAGAATTCCTTCTTCTAAAAGATATATAAAAATCTGTCTTCCCACTCCACATGCCAAGACTTCTGGGTGTCTTCCACTGGTATGTTGGGGGCTCTGGGCAGGACAGCTAGCCATGGGCCCCCTGGGCTGACACCTTAGTCCAGGGGACTGAGATTCCCCCCACCAGGCAACACCTGGTTAATCGGGCCCTGGGGGGAGGGTAAGGGGGAGAAATTCCTCCCCTCTACATCCACAAACTACAGAGTCTGGGACTGGCTGCACCCAGAAGACTTCATATGCCAGTTCTGTTTCTCTTCATATATATATGTACTTTTTAGCAACACCCAAAAATATTCTTAACTCTCGTCTGTTTCTAGGAAAAAAAATAGAATTCCCTAAATTTGAGGATAATATTCAACTAGGTCTCTAAAATATGTGTATATGTAGACGTGACTTCCTAAACAGTGGTCCCTCTGACTGCCAAGTCTAATCCATAAACAATTTAGCTATACAATGTATTTAACCACTCTGATATATTTCCCCTCATCCACACAAAGCCCCTTCTCCCTCATCTCCTATCCTGATTCGTTATCTTCCCCTTAATTAACCCTCCTAACCCTCAGTTCTTTAATTTATTGGGCACCTGGATCGACCTTCTGCCCCAACAGATTCTGACCTTTAGCACACCCCTACAAAGCTCATTATTACTCCTTAACTCTCTCACCCCCAACCATCAGCACCCCACATTTACCCTTTTTAACTTCAGTACTACACAGTTCTAATCACAGACCAAAGTCGTGCATTGGATTTAACAACCCACAACTATTTCAAAAGGCATAAAATGGACATACATGTTTTTTGAATATTTTATGTGTATTTTCTTTAACAGCTATAACTCTTTCTAAATATTCTTTTAACGTGTTGATTCTACCCACTTTTTATCTTGTCTTCTCTTTGTGAGCTGTTCAATAAGGAATTTTGGTGGAAGAGTCCCTCAGTTTAATGCTGATGATTGAACCATGTCATGGGGGTTGTTGGACTTGTTCTTATGGCCTCCATATGCACCGATAACGCCACATGGCATTGTTCCTTGTTTGCATAAGCACATTAAAATGGGAAAATACTATACATACAAATAAGTTCTTATCTAATAGAGGTTGAACACACAAATCTCATAGTGCAATGGGATCTTACACCTTCAGCATCTATATAATGACCTGGCACAGGCCTCAGAAATATGGGCATCCTCCATTAACCCTGAACCAGGCAAGCTCTCTATGAAACAACTAAGGTTTTTATAACAACATCTGGAAGCAAACCTCTACCAGGGACCAGGACTCTGACATTGACCTGCTCAAAAGAGACTTCCCTTAACACTAAGAATGATTGACAACAACAACAACAACCTGCTCTACAGGACAGGGTTCTCTGCATTGCCCTTTAAGTTGAGGTGAAATGAGAGGATGCTCTGCACCATCCTGACTGCAATATAGGATATGCAGATTCCAGGCTCTTTTTTTTTTGGGGGGGGGGTCACACCCGGCAGTGCTCAGGGGTTACTCCTGGCTCCATGCTCAGAAATTGTTGCTGGCAGGCAAGGGGGACCATATGGGGCACCGGGATTCGAACCGATGACCTTTTGCATGAAAGACAAACGCCTTACCTCCATGCTATCTCCCGGGCCCTCCAGGTTCTTTAATACAGAAACATGATACCAACAACAGAGACTGTGAAAAATAAAAGTGTATTAGCAACAGACAATGACCTGGATTGGACAAACTAGTTTTCCTGGAGCCTAGAGTTGGTCTTATGTCAGGAAACTTCAGAGATAGGGTATCCTTGCATTTAGGCCAAGGTTTTCCTTTCCATTCTCTCATATTTTGGTGGGCCTATACAAACAATAATTGCCACTCTGAAAAAAATAATTGCCACTTTAACACCGTTTTTACTGTGCTCCTTTGACTCTAATCCCTAAGAAAAACAACCCACTTAAACTTTTGAGGTTAATTTAAACTAATAGGCATGTTCATGGAAATGCAAAAAAGTACTTTTCCTTCAATGTTTAAGGAATTACATAAGTCTTATGTCTTTAGATTGTTTTGTGTGATGCCAAGAAATATTATGTACTAGAATCTGAGGACTTAAGGGACAAAGTAATTTACATGGGTTCTGTTTTATTTTTCTTAATGTTCTTTGGCTTAAAGTTCAAATTTAAGATATCAGCAATGGGACTACTGTTTATGGGTGATTGTCCTTCCACTGTAACTTTACCTTGTCCTCATTCTTTGCATCTTTGTTCTCATAATTAAAATTAAAAAATTAATAAAAAAGAAAAAACTCTGTCTTCCCAAATTTTTATTTTTCCCCCAGTGGGCTCAAAATTAACTTTTTCTTTGACCCTCTCTTGCTTTTGTTTTATATTCAGCTAATGTGAACAGCTACATGTCCCACTAAGATAACTAGATCAAACAAATGAATACAAGTGAAAAAAATCTGATTAACACATTTTTAGAAGTCATAAATATAGAAGCTGTTCTCATTTTCCTTTGAATGCTAGACTTGTGAAATCTAGTCTTGGAAAAGCAGCACTGAATCTTGGTCACTGATGCAAAGAAAATACATCCTGATAGACATTAGAAGAACCACACACTGTGCAGAAAACTCAGGTATTGATTGTGCTAGGCATGCTGTTCTATGTAGTTCTATTAGGTGTATTCTGCTTTAGTCATGCTGCTTTAGGATCATAAGAAATAAAACCAATGCATTCCAAGAGTAGGAAGTAACTGTTGTGCTTTATATGGTGTAAAATAATGTCCTACAAAGAAGCAGTATTCTGTTCTATATTAGAAAAATGAGCATGAAACTCTACAAACTAAAGATGATAATTTTCAAAAAAAAATCTATATCCATAGACAGTGAAAACAAACCCAAAGTTAATTTTCTTCTAAGAATAAAACACAGTGATTTCAAGATGGCAAGCCTCTCTTGAGCTTGATATCATATTAATACTTAAAACTGAAATCTGCTGCAAGCAGAATTTGGACTCAGAAGATATGTACAGTCAACTTCTCTCTCTCTCTCTCTCTCTCTCTCTCTCTCTCTCTCTCTCTTTTGGTTTTTTGGGCCACACCCGGTGATGCTCAGGGGTTACTCCTGGCTATTGGCTCAGAAGTCGCTCCTGGCAGGCACGGAGGACCATATGGGGAACCGGGGGATCGAACTGCAGTCCGTCCTAGGTTAGCGCAG
>PVKC010025628.1:0-16400 GCA_004027635.1 Crocidura indochinensis
CTTCAGGAAGTATCAGCTTTATTCATGCCCTATCCACCACATGTGTGGTCTATCTTAAGCATTTATACATGCTATCCTTAGCTTGCCCTGCGTCTTAGCTTTTCCAGTCATGTCTCCTCCTGTTACCTCTCAATGCTGGCAAAGACCTTAATCTCTTGGGTCAAAGGCCTCATCTAACCTTCCCAAGACCCCTCTCAGGAATGGGCAGGTCTTGTAGGTAGTTATACATAAATCCTGGGCGAAGTTACATCTCTCCCTTCTCTGAAATGTAAATGAAGCTTTTGTAATCCTGACCCACATTGGTAATATTTCCAAAGCAACAATATAAAAAGTGAAAATTAGCATACCAGTCCTTTTAAAAAACATAACATTTCTGCAAAATATACCATACACTTGTAATTTAAAAAAAACTCTACAATGGGTGCTCCGAACTGTGACCTGAACCCTGGATCCAGACAACTTGGTGAGATTTTTGCTCTTCAGTCTTATTTTGTCTCTTTTCAGTTTCAATAAGCCCAAATCTGGGGGTCACCATGTGAAGCCATGTTCAAATCTGGCCGTGATCCTTTCTAGGGGTACACAGGCCATTAAAACAAAAGAGGGGGAAAACTTGTATTACTCCCATCCAAGGCCCAGAACCAAAGCTTTGTTGCCGAAAATCCTTTTCCCAAAGATTTTGGCCTCCTCAGAGACTGATAAAGGCTTTGGCTGGAAAAGTACCAGGAAGAAAAAATTTATCTAAATGGACTGATTTACTGAATCATGACCTTCAGCCTAAAACATGGATTTCAACTTTGAAAATTTCGGACTGGACTTTTATCTTGAATCACTTTGCATTTCTGGACACCCAGATGGTCATGGTGGACAAACTGCAGTGGCAGACACAAGGCCAAAGCTGCAAAGAGCTACACTTCCATATTCTGCCCCACTTGCAAAGACTGCAAAAAGAGGAGAAAAAATTAGCTTAGCCCATTTAAAGATCTTAAAAAATAACCACCTGCATCTAACTTTGTCTTGATATAGTAATTTTCTATATGATTTAAATGTGCTTTATTGTTTTCCATAGTTAATGTTTCCATTGGTATAATGTTTTACTGTGTATTTTAATGTAGTAAACCTGTTTTTTAAAATGTATGTTCTGTACATTATGCGTTTGTGTAGGGAAGTTATTAGGAACAAAAAGTTCCCCCCAAATAGTTTAAAGTTATAGGAACAAAAAGAAGTTCCAGGATAGTGCTTGGTAAAAAGCATTGAAAAAGAATTTATTTTAAGTTACAGGTGTATGCTATATTTTGCAGAAGTGTTATGTTTTTGAAAAGGGCTGGTATGCTAATTTTCACTTTATTATATTGTTGCTTTGGAAATATTACCCACCTTTGGCTAAAGGCGGGGTCAGGATTACAAAAGTTTCATTTACGTTTCAGAGAAGGTGGAGATGTGACTCCACCACGGATTTACATGTAACTACCCTGACACCCGTCCATTCCTGGGAGGGGTCTTGGGAAGGTTAGATAAGGCCTTTGACTGAAGGGATTAAGGATTTTTGCCAGCATGGAGTTTGGAGGAAACATGTATGCCAGAAGTTAAGATGCAGGGCAAGCTAAGAATGGCAAATGCTTACATAGGTTTATGGTATAGGTCACACACGTGATGGCCAGGGCAAATAAAGATGTTTTCTCTCTGGAAGTCTGCCTTTGAGTGAGTCTGATTCCTGCCGCTCTCATGAACCTCCAAACCCGTCAACTGAAGGGGGTTGCAAAGTCGCGTGGCCTGGGATGGCAGAGAAAGGTCCCTCCATCCATCCACCATCCAAGCCCATCCTAAGGGCTTAATGCAACAGGAAGCAGAATGAAAAACTAAAAACCAAACAAACTCTAGTGTGCAATAAGCTTGTGGAGAATAAAAAGTCAGAACTGTATGGCTTATCAAAAAATGCTCAAGAATGAAACTCAATGCTTGAGCTATACAACTTTTAGTAGGAAAAAAATCAAGATTTTCTTGACCTTTTTCTCAAAGTTGAGTATGGATACACCCATTACCCACTGCCTAAAAGACTTCAAAAAATACAGAACACTATGCAGTGAAGAGAAAATGTTCAGTGACTCAGGCTGCAGCAAACAGGAAGCTGGGAGGACAAGAGGCAAAGAAAGAGCTGCTTGGGATTTTAGGCTTGTGCTTAAAATGGTTAAAGTACATGGAGCAGATCTCCAGGAAGCAATGCTCTCTAACCTAGTGGTCTTCCCACAGGACCTTTGGCTTCTCATTATCTCCAGTGTCACTGTTTACCTGGACCATATTTGACCTGCTCATTGTGCTAGTTCAAAATGTCAGTGACCCTACCTGCAGGCTTTCTGTTATTTACTATTGTGAAAAGTCATGGCTTCTGGCTTTTATTTAATATTGGCATTCCAGAGAAGTATTCAAGCTCTTCAAAAATTCTAAATCCTGACATTAGATATTATAAACAAAACAAAAACTTAGATATATAATATTCTGTGATATATGATATGATATGATATTCGATATGATATATAATATTCTCCTGTTGGACATGGGAATGATTTAAAAGAATTGCGAAACTTTGTGTGTGTGCATATGTGTGTGTGTTGGTGATGTGTAGTCAAACACACTGTTTTAAAACCCATCATATACCATGCTATCTCTAATCCTCATAACCTATCTCTCTAAATGCTGAAGCACATACCCTGTTTTAATCCCCTTTCCCATCCTTCTTGATCTGCTGACATAGAATTCACACCCTTCTTCCCCTTAATATTAATATCCATTTCCCACCCACAATAAATTTAGTTAGTCCCCCAAAGTGATTGGTGGATGTTTCTTTATGAGTACCCTACTTGCCAGGCATCTGACCATACCAGCAATTCCAACCTCACCAATGACTTCTACATTTTTGGGTCTGACTTCACCAGCATCCTTTACAATGGTGGTGGTGGTAGTCTCTGTGTGTGTGTGTGTGTGTGTGTGTGTGTGTGTGTGTGTGTGTGTGGTGGGGGGACTTTAAATCACAGTTCTCATGTTTTTTAAATTGCCATAGTCCCCAGCAGCAACTATCAGTACTACTCCAGTCTCCATGGTATGGTTGTGTTAGATACTGTCACTGATTTTCTGCATACAACTACAACTCCAATTTTATTTACGTCGGAGTTAGCATTAACCATAATCTGATCTACCTTAGAAAGAGTGAACTGTATATATGATATGCAGTAATAGTTTTGTGCATTCCAAAGCAGTTCACAATTTTTCTAAGTAATACTGATGTTAAAGGGAGATGCTCTCTGCTCATAGGGATTGTGAGTTGAGATCAGGTGTGATCAGGGGTGAGCTGAGATGGATAAAAGAAAGAATCTAGAGGTTGGAGCAATAGAACAGTTCTAGGTATTTGCCTTGCACGTGACTGACCCAGGACAGACCTAGGTTCCATCCACAGCATTCCATATGCTCGAGCCATGAGCGATTTCTGAGTGCAAAGCCAGTACTAACCCCTGGGTGTCACCAGATGTGGCCCAAAAACCAAGGGGAAAAAAAAAGATGGAACTTAGTTAAGCAAAATAGGTTTTTCTAAAATCATTTCTTTCTAAATGATACGAAATTGCTTCAACTGGAAACAATTGCATATAAAATATCTTCAGTGTCTTTTAAAATATTTCTTCAATAAGACTTGTACCCAAGTGAGGACAAAAGGTAAAAGTCATTACCAGTACCACTTATGGTCCCCTGAGTCCTGACAGAAATGATTCCTGAGTGAAAACTAGGAGTTAGCCCTGAAAACTGGTAGGTATGGTCCAAAACCTAAATAGATATAAATAAAACAAAATACAAAAAAAGAATCAATATTCTAGTCATCCAATTGTATATTGTATTTATTTAGAAATTCCTTTAAATACCTGCTTGTAGGAATACTATGTTATGATTATTATGCTAGGATTACTTAATATTCATATCAAGTTTGACTATATCTTATAAAAATAGGGGTCGAAGAGATAACACAGCAGTAGGGCATTTGCCTTGCATGTGGTCAACATGGAATGGACCAAATTTGATTTTTGGCATCCCATATGGTCTCCAGATCCTGCCAGGAGCGATTTTAATGCACAGAGCCAGGAGTAGTTCCTGAGTGCTTTGGGTGTGACCAGAATAGATTATTAAAATGTTTAAAAAATAACAAAATTTTATATATTAATTATATTAGGATAAGAATCAGCCATATGTTCCTAACAATAAGAGAGGACACATGGGGGCTGAAGGGATAGCACAGCAGTAAGGCGTTTGCCTTGCATGCAGCCAATACAGAATGGACCCTAGTTCGAATTCAGACATCCCATATGGTCCCCGAGCCTGCCAGGAGCAACTTCCTGAGTGTAGAGCCAGGAATAACTTCTGAGCACCACCTGATGTGACCCAAAAACCAGCGAGAGAGAGAGAGAGAGAGAGAGAGAGAGAGAGAGAGAGAGAGAGAGAGAATGTGAGAGAGAGGACACACATATATTTTTTATCTAAAGCAATGGAATCTAGTTTTTAAAGGCTAAGAGACTATCAAGTTATCTTAGGAGACTTTGCAAGGAGGGACATTCAAGAAAAATTTTTCTTACAGTAAATTGGTTTTCTAGGATGAATTGAAGAGAGAGCTGTGAGGAAATTTGCCATGATAGCCAATTGCTTGGAATATGTAGCATAATTCAATGGCCACCCCAATGTATTTTGGGTAATTACTTTCAGCCATCTTGCATGAACACCCTTCACTCTATGTTTTTTGCCTGTGTGGTTAGCTATTCCCACTTTACATGGATAATAATTATCTGTTCACCAAATTTCTGTAAGTTTTTTTTGTTTTTTTTGGGGTACATCAGTGATGCTCAGGGGTTTACTCCTGGCTATGCACTCAGAAATCGCTCCTGGCTTGGGGGACCATATGGGATGCTGGGGGATCGAATCCCAGTCCATCCTAGTCTAGTGCAGGCCCCAGATTTTTTTCTTATTTGACTCATTACTGATTACTAGCAGTGACCTGGCAAACAAATTGTTCTACCATTCAATGAGTTTCATTCTACTTTATTCAATGTAGTCTCTCTCCCAGAACACTCTTTTGATATTTGGCCTGCCTTATGTGTTTTTTCTCATTTTTGAAATGTCAGATAGAGTTTCAGTTAATGTTTCAGTTAATTTTTTTTTATTTTACTAATTGCTTATATTAAGTTTCCCTTGCTAATCCATTGAGTCATAATAAGTATGATTGGATCCAGACTGCAACAGTATTTCTTACATTTTTATTTTCCCTTGAAAATAGAAATTCTTAATGGGTGATTTGTGTTATATGAATCAATGGATAAGAGAGGGTGTCTATAAACCTGCCTGATTTTTATCTATTTTAAGAGACTATAATCATTGCTTTCAAAATTCCTAAAGATATCATTGACCAAGAGAATATTTTTCTAGTCTAGAAAGTTAGTTTTCAAATTTAATCACATTCTAAAATCAGTTACAGGAATTAAAAAAGAAAAACAAAGAATTCCTATCCAGACTTGACCTTAGGCCAATGAAATCAGAATATCTACATATGGGACTCAAGTGTTGATATTTTAAAAAGAAAGTTTCTTAGGTGATATTAATGTACATTTGGGATTAAGAGCAACTGCTTTGAATTTTCACTGTCATTTTGGTTGGCTTGCTGTCTCATTGCTTTAACATTCTTATTTATAATGGAAGACTTTTTGACAGCTATAGTCCTCCTTCTTGAGCAGCAAAATGCTCTTAAAACAGGTTAATATTATTTGTTCAAGTGCTTCAGTTTTCTTAGAATACCTTCAACATAAAACAACTATACATTAATAGCCACACATTAGTAATGAACAAATGTATTTGTCAGAAAATCTATCATAGTATACCCATTTTTTAAATTTAAGTTAAAGAGTCCTACAGCCTACAAATAATGCCATCATGAGTAAGACAGAGAAAAAGAAATCTCAAGATAAAAATGACCTTTCAAGTGGTAGGAAATGACCTTTTAGAGAGATTTTTTTCTAGTACTGTTTAGAGGGCTCATTTAGAAAATGCCATCCAACTGTTGAGTAAAGACATGCTCTGAACAAAATGATTTTATATTTAGTTTGAACTTTATACAAGCAATTTGGCTGTTCCTGATATAGCATGCAGTGACAAGAAAAGAGAGATTAACACCATTCTTTTAAGAATTGAAGTACAAACTGATTAAATATGCTAAATCTAAGTGTCAATTTTCTTTTTCAAAAAAGTGTTATAAGATTCGTAATATCCCTTGTTTTGCTAACAGAGACAAAGGATGTTGATAAAAATCCTTGAACATGATGCAGCACAAATTATTATCTTATAAATAAAGGAACAAAGATATATCTAAGAAGAACCTATTGGTAAGGCTTCTGAGTTTTTTTATTTGTATCGATAAACCTTTGCACTTAAATGTGTTCCTCAAATTAAAATATATATATTGATCTTCCTTAGTCTAGAGGTGGTTTTTAGTGGAGCTTCCAAGTATGTGATTAATGCCCTTCTTTAAAGAAAAAAATTCCCAGGAGAACTTTATTGCTGTTTCTACCATGTGAGCTAATAGCAAATGGAGTGTCAATGATCAAGAAAGTGTTTTGTTTGTTTGCTTGTTTTGATCAGACATCTAATACATGATATCTTTTTTTTTTTTTTTTTGGTTTTTGGGTCACACCCGGCAGTGCTCAGGAGTTACTCCTGGCTCCATGCTCAGAAATTGCTCCTGGCAGGCACGGGGGACCATATGGGGCACCGGGATTCGAACCAATGACCTTTTGCATGAAAGGCAATACATGATATCTTGACCTTTGTATCCATATCCTTGGAAATTGAGAAAATAAATTCTACTGCCTTTTGGTTATACAATTTTATTATAGAAATATTTTATAATAGAAACTCAAATGGATTAAAATATTCATCTCATTATGTAAAGATATTAAATCTTTGCTTTTCAAATAATGTCATTATCTACATTTTCAATCCTGGTCAAGAAAATTTCCTTCTATTAAGATATGAAAATCATTTGCCCCATTTTATTATTATTATCATTATCATCATTATTTTATTTTATTTTATTTTTGCTTTCTTCAAACAGAGTCACACAACTTGAACCATCTTGTTTCGACCCACTAATGGAGCGGGAATAATGGAGACCAAACAGTCAGATGAACATTAAGTGGAATAAAAAAAAATCAAAATTAAGCGCCAAATGCAAAGCCAAGGACAACAGAATTAACACCCAATTTACAACATTCTAGACACAGAGTAGACCACCTATACTAGCAGCCTGGGGGGTAAAAGGGGGCTATGAGGTATATGCTGGGAACAGGGGTGGAGGGAGGATAATTTGATGGTGGTAACACCTCTGATTTAATAGCACTATGTATCTAAAATATTACTATGAAAATTTGTAATTCACTTTGATAAATTTGATAAATGGATTTTTTTGGGGGTGTCACACCCAGCAGCGCTCAGGGGTTACTCCTGGATCTATGCTAAGAAATCGCTCCTGGCAGGTTCAGGGGACAATATGGGATGCCAGGATTCAAACCACCGACCTTCATGCCTTACCTCCATGCTATCTCTCCGGTCCCAAAATAATTTTCTTTGTATGGTGTATCTATCTTAGAACACATTAATAGGCTCTCAAAAATGTAATTTAGGGAAAATGTGAGGGAGAAAAAAATAGAATGAAGTAGCATGAGATTAGTCTATAAACATGGCATATAAGAAAAAGATTTAAAAGAGATAACTTAAATAACATTTATCTTTACTTTTGATTCACATGAATGATGACTTCTGAGGCAAAAGAGATAAATAAAAACACTAAACATTCTATAAATTTGAATAGAATTAGACCTTCTTAAAGTAGAAAGTATAAATGTATTTAATTTTAATGTTTTTACAGATTTGTTGTTCTAATAGTAATGAGAATATTAGCCATAAAATATTTAGGTTATATGCCATATAATTTTTGCCCAAAGAGATAGTATACTAATTTGTCAGAACATCTGTGGTAACATGTCAGAAGCTGAGAAACTTGAGATCACACATAAACAAAAATTCTTTTACAATTTCTGATGCTAGAGGTTCAAATTCATACTTATAGCATAATTAGCTCCTGCAGGTGCTCCAATTAAGAACTGAATCCATTATATCAAAAAGTTTTTGACATTCCTTGGCTCACAAAAAAGGAACATCAATATCAGCCATCATCACATGACAATTCGCCTGTATCCACCATCCAAATTCCCTTCTTCTAATGAGATACTTATTATATTAGGTTCCATCCAGTCCAGTATGTCATCTCAACTCAATTGTGTTTTTAAGGAACTTCTAGCAAAGGTTTCACATGTATTAGTATGAGAGATTTAGATTGAACACAAGGTTTAGTTAATACGTGCAAAACAATTATGATATTTAAATTAATTGGATGCTCTTTTAAAGATATTAGATACTCTATAAACTTGAGACATCTTTAGAAATTCTTTCCTTGTATTATGTTTCATTTATTGTTATGAACTTTAGTTTTATGTGGGGGCTCATATTACTTAAGATCCATAAATATAAAGAAGCATTTTCGTTCTTTTAAATCATTCCAAATTTACATATATATTTCCATTTTCATGTTTATATGCAATGTACATTTATTTTTCTTGTCAAAAAGACAATGGACAAAAGATAATGGACTATATGAGTGCCTTTCATCCTTTCCTGTAAGATCATGATATGTGATATTTATTTAATACCTTTAACAAAGGACATTTATTCATGACAATGAATTTCAAGTTTTCAGTTTAAAAATAACACAACTTTAAACTTGTTCTCATGAATAAAATGCATATTTAGTTATTATTGAACTGGAACAAAAAGCTGAAAAATATCATACTTTTATAGATATGGGAAAACGGATTCATTTCTATCAGTCCATTTTACAGTTATATTGAAAACTTTCTGATACACTTTATCTGTGTCTTATAAAATTATTTTAATAAACAAGAATATACTATTAGGCATCAATATGTGTTCATTAGATACAAACAACTTAGTAAAGCATAATTTATGACATCAAAAACTGGAAATAGCTTTAGGTCTGTATTATTTATCTTTAGGTCTAAATTATTACCTCAGTTGAAACCTGTATATTGTCTCTATATGCCTTCCAGCATTATCTTATTCCAGACAGCTATTTTCAACTCCACAGTGTCATATAGCTTCCAGTTATACAAAATAATCTTCCTTTTTGGACAAGTAAATTCTGTCCTCTGAAGGTTCAATTGATTTTTCTTCTATATCATGAGAGGGATTATCTGCTTGCACTTTCATCAATATTGCTCTGAATCTCTGTGTTCCCTTTATCCTTAGAAGTTTCTCTATTATAATGAACATTAACTTTCTAAGAAATGAAAAAAAATTAATTATTTAAGTGTCAGAGAATTTGTGATCCATTCAGATAAATACAATAGAGGAGACAAAAGCCATTTGGAGATAGAAAAGCAATGTCTAGATACATTATTTTAAAGTGCCTTCTTTTGTTTATCAGCTTCACTCTGTGGCCTGGAGTTTAACTGGGCAAACCTGTCACCAGGCATGATTATGAATGAATAGAGGGGGAAGAAGTTATCATAGTCACTGTTTCCTTTATGGAAAGTAAAAGCCTGTACATGGACAGATGGCGCTTTATTCCTAATTTGGAGGGCATGTGCATCCGGTTTCTCAGAACATAAAACGAGGATGTGGTTGGGTTAGGGCAGAGCTATTTGCGACCTGGCCAACAGTCTGGTTCCTAATAAATGGTCATGACAACCAGACATAAGAAGAGGTATGCAGAATTGTGCTTTTCATCCTATCCTTCCCTTCCTTTTTTTAATCTTATCTCCCCTTCCTTGATCAGCAATGAAAGTTCTTGTTATTAAGTGGATTAAAGGAAAGAAAGAAAAAGAAAGAAAGAAAGAAAGAAAGAAAGAAAGAAGATAGAAAGGAAGGACAGAGGAAGAAAAAGAAAAAAAAGAAAGAAAGGAAGGAAGGAAGGAAAGAAAGAAGGAAGGAAAGGAAAAGGAGAAGAAAAGAAAGGAAAGAAGGAAAGGAAGGAAAGACGGAAAGAAGGAAAGGAAGGAAAGAAAGAAGGAAGAATTAACATCAGTGTTGATATCACTCAAATAAAATCATACTTTCAGTTATTGAGAGCTTTTACTCAGTCAATGATTTGTGCACTTTATCAATAAAATGATAATGATTTCTGGAGAGAAATTATGTTAATATCAGGGTAATAAGATTTTTGTGTGATTTTTCTAGTTGGCCACTTTTTCTGGAATATCAAACAATTATATTTGTGTTTCCTCAAAATCCAGAAAAGCGCATCTACAGTAGCCATTCAGTACTTGACAAGAACTCATTAAATGAAACAGTGACCTTAGTAAGGGAGATTGGATATAAGAAAAAATTCTTTAAGTTACCGGTTAGAATAAGCTGCTTTGAAGATTATACAATTATATGGAATGCCAGTTTGGATCCTGTGGTTAATTCTTGAAGGAGATAAAGTCATGTCATGTCCAGTCAGAGAATGAAATACAACAGAAAAATGGTATATTGATCTGCATTCTATAAGCATTGAAATGGAGTTTTCTGCTACAATTTCAATGTCTGTATTTGCACAGTCATGGAGCAAAGGATAGTTCAGAAGGACATATCTTTTGACATTTTTAAGACCTTTTAAAAATATGGTTAACACAAATTTTTGTATTTTGTCCATTAATAACAAATGTCAACCTATATCAAGAACTTACAGTGGTGTGTGTAATTATATACCTCTATGTCTTAATATAAATTCTCTTCTTTTTTAAAACTTTTTTTATTTATATATTTATTGGTTGGTTTTGGGGTCAACTCAGTGGGGCTCAGGGAGTTACTTCTTGCTCTGCACTAAGAAATTGTCCCTGGTAGGATGGGGGACCAGATGGGATGCTAGGAATGGAACCGAGTTCCTCGTGGGTCTTCCACATGCAAGGCAAACGCCCTGCCCTTTAGCTATCATTTCAGCCACAACTTCTCACTACTTAATGAATCTAAAATTCATATGAAAACACAGCTATCATACATCTTTCTGTATTTTTGTATTTGGGGGATCATTTTAACTATATCATTATAGTGATAAACTCTAGGATTACTATTGTGGAAATTTGCTGTTTGATGGAAAAATAGCATACTATATCTTTGATTTATCAATTAATATATAACTGTTACCTTTGAACTAACTTATAAGTATAAATTTTATGTAAATTCTCTGCTGCCTGGTTGTAATTTAAATGATCTTTCTCCTTTCCCCTCACAAAATCTCCTCAGTTTATACAGACTTGAAACTCATGTCTGTATCTTTTTACTATATACAAATTTTTGCTACACTTTGTTCATTAGGTTTAATATCTCAAAGTTGATGCCATAGTCTATATATGTATCCATAGTGTATATATATCTATATGTATATATGTATATACATATAGATATATATATCCTATATATATGTATATGTATATACATATAGATATATATATCCATAGTGTATATATATCTATATATACATATATATATATATAACTTAATAGACTTTCTTGTTATTTAAATTTAACTCTTTTAGAATTTGCTACTGACTGGTAATTTTTTCTAATTGAAATTTTGCTTTGTAATATGACCAGCTAATGATCTCCATAAATGAATTATTTGAATAAGACATGAAGAGTAATTTGATGTGTTGGTCTTTTCTGTGTTTCTCTATTTAAAACAGGAACAGTAAGATCTGTTCCTGTTATTAATTAATAGTTTTTGATATAAACTATTGAGTTGTACAATTCTATATTTATTATTTTCCCATGATTAAATTATAAGAAATGAAGCAATAAAATTCCTGTGGCTAAATTTATAATTATGTATCTGTAATTATGAAAGTGTGCATATGTAAGATTTTCAAGTGATGTTAACTTATTGTAATATAAAATATCTTAGATTAAGGAATAATTATGGTGGCTAACTTTGGTCATGATAAATAAGAAGAGATAAAAATTAATAAAAGTTCCTGAAAGAAAAATAATATAACTTTTATGCCTTTAATATGCTTGATTTAAAAGATACTGTTATTAAACGTAATAAAAATATTATATAACCATATTTTAAATTATTCATGGTAAATAAGAAATGGTTCAATAATTATAATTTAATAAAACCTATGATTATTTTCATTGGTCAATATTCGTATAAAGTATATATTTATTTACTTAAATATATTCTAATTTTCTATAGATTTGCTAATGAAACAAGTCAGTAATGCTTCTATTTGGTGTTTAAGATCATAAAAATAAAAGTGATTTTACTGTTTCATTATTATGACTATTATATTTTAAATGTTATTTTTACATCAGCTTAAAATTAACATTTAATTAATCATCTAATTAACATTTAATTTATCAACTTAAAATTGACATTTAAGATTTTTTTTTTTGGTTTTGGGTCACACCTGGCAGTGCTCAGGGGTTAGTCTTGGCTTTATGCTCAGAAATCGCTCCTGGCAGGCTCCGGGGACCATATGGGATGCTGGGATTCGAACCAGTGACCTTCTGCATGAAAGCCTCCGTGCTATCTCTCGGCCCAAACATTTAAGATTTTTAAGTCATTGTACTTTACTGGAACAATAGTATTTTGGTTAGGAAAGGCCCAGTCTTGTACCTGGCAAGAATATATAGCAAGCATATGCGGCAAAATCCTTAGCACCCTATATTATATTCTGAGTTTAAAGCCAGAAATAAACCTAGAACATGACCAGGCTTGACTAAAATAAATAATTCCACTGTGTTAAATTGAATGATTAAGATCTATTAATTAGATAATGGAATTATTTCTAAATAAGAATAAAAGCAATTCTTTTGGAAAAACTTTATACATCTGCATTTTTAAAGTGTCAAACTTAAATATGAATAAGACATGTCACTTGCTGTTTGGAAACAGGAACAGATTATTTTGGAAAACTGAGAAAAGTGATTTGGCCAAATAAAGGTATTTCAGATGAAATCTAATACTAGATTTTTGGCTTTACATCTGAGTCACAAGACGTGTTTAAAAGTCCAATATGGAATTATGAGGTCGTTCAAAAATAAAGTTAAAGAAGGCCCATATGGCAAATTAGCACTCCGACTGCACCTATGAAAATAATCAGAACAAATCTAAGGAAACTTAAAGATTTATTTAAGATGATTTTTGGACAGAAGTTGAGAAACTGTTTCAGTTTTTTGACACTGAACTATTAGTCCTCTTATGTATGCCCTTCTGAATGTTTTTATTTCCTACTCTACATTATCATGCAGTTGGAGTTAACTGACCATAGATAAATTCTGTTGACTGTTAAAAATTTTAGTACATTTCATTTAAATATGGAAAAGGCAATTTTGTCCCCATTACCAATTCATCTCAAAATTCCCTTATTTTACATAAATTTGTGCTCTTTAGACATTGCTTTGAACTGATACTTTTGAGGTTCAAAGTTTTCTCAAATTATATGAATAAAATTACCTCTTTAACATGTGTTTATTTTCATACTATATAGAAGAATGATTTTACTTTATTCTAAAAAAATACCTTTTAATCTTTCAGTCTCAAATATATTAATAATCTGCCATTGGCCAGAGTATAATGCTTAATTATATGGGTTATATAATTAATGTTAATAATGTGAAATACATTTATAATGTTAAAACAATTTAACCTGTAAATTATGTATACTACTATAAAAGGGAAGACAAAATAAAGAAAGGTACTATCATATTAATGTTTTATCCACATGCATATAGCAATAAACAAAGTAGTCTTAATATTGTTAATAATTTCATAAGCTGGATATTAAAAAAAACAAGAAAGTCTTTTAGATGGGGATATTGTTTCCTATTGTGCTTTGATGAGCTTGTTTTGGGGACACAGTTGTACTCAGGGTAGGCTCTGTGCTGAAAAATTAGTCTTGGTGGTATTTAGGGGCCAAATATTAGAGATAGAGATAGATCAGGGGTCAGATGTTTGCAAGAGAAGTTTCTTTATCACTGTACCATCTCCCTGATCCCAAATGGAGGTAGATATTAAGTTGGTAGTTTGATAATATCATTTGTTTTATTTTTTCTGTCATAATGTTGCTCAGAAATTGACTCTGTGCTTAGGAAAGATATTGGCAGAATCTGGGCATCGTATTTAATGTTGGGAATAGAACACATTTGGGCCACATGCAAGGCATTATCTGTATTTTCATTCTGGTCCTATAGATAATTTTTTCTATAGTCATTTTAACACTGTCTAAAGTTGTTTGTAAATTGTTATTTTCTATTGCTATCTTGCTTTGTCTATACACTTAAGACCCATTGATAGGGAATTAGATATTGACTGTTCCAAATAATCAGGTTTAGAATATATAGGACAGTTTACTTAGATGTTTTATTTCTATAAGAAAGTAGTATAAAAATAAAACATATTCTTCTCTTTGTTCTCTTTTTTTTCCCTCAGTGATTATAATTGGAAGATCATAAATATTTAGAACCTCAAAGATAAAACTTTGTTAGAATTCTTGGACCGTAAGGTAGGTAGTTTAAAAGCATAAGTTGTACATGAGTATAATACCTTATCAAATATATATTATGATTCTGTTAGTCTATAAAGTCATTATTCTTTAATGTTTTATAGTCAAATATTTGACTTAGAAGATATTTTAAGTGTACTAACTCTTCTGCCAATAGTAAATAGTAAATATGCTATTTACATGTAGTAAATAGATTGCCACTTGTTTTTTCAGACTCAAATTTCGTAGAATTAAATATGGTTCACACTTTGTATTTAAACATGACTTTGCAAATAAATTTTATTGCTATTTATGGATCAACATGGGATGACATTTTTGGGCATGTGTATTTATGTTAGTTTTTTTTTTTAGGGTCACAAACAGTGGTGTTCAAGATTTACTCCTGGATCTATGCACAAGAATTACATAGGTTAGGGTGACCATATAGATGCAGATAATTAATCTAGGATGAACCATGATCACCTGAACTATGAGAATTTTTATAAAATAGCCTAATGGTTAATATTTTTGCATCTGCTATTTGCTTTGGAGGAGAGGTCACCATCAAATAGGATTGTCAGCAATGTGTGAAACAGTTGTCCAGATTTTAAAGATAGACAAATAGCTTTTCCAAACTAAATAATGAGTTTCCTGGTAACTTCTAATCATGGAAAATTTAAGGTTATTATTTTATGTTTATTTAAGGGATTGACATTTTTCTGAGATTATGGCAGAGAATATTTTTTTTGTTTGTTTTTGGGTCACACCCGGCAGTGCTCAGGGGTTACTCCTGGCTCCATGCTCAGAAATTGCTCCTGGCAGGCACGGGGGACCATATGGGGCACCGGGATTCGAACCGATGACCTTTTGCATGAAAGGCAAACGCCTTACCTCCATGCTATCTCCCGGGCCCCGAGAGTATGTTTTTTAATTAAGCAGTAAATTCAATCTGAGGAGAAGTAACAAAAGTCTCTGAGTATTCTGTATTTTAATATTTGTGACATAGAGCCAAATCAGAGGTCCTTGGAAATATTCATTGTTTGTGGAAAACACAAGACAGAAAAAGTTACCTATGGATCCATGGTGGAACTCATCATAAAATGACCATTACTTAAAATTGGAATGTTAAAATTTACTTTTGGTTTGGCAATAATTTCTACTAAATCATCTATGTAATAAAAATATTTCCTGATTCAGTTTTTACATATAAATACATTTTGAGAATCTCATGCTATAAATATTTTTGTCTTAGTTTTAGTTTATCTTGAGGCTGTTTTACTATTTCCATCTTAACTTCTCAACTAATTCCATCACAACACTAATCGACCCTATCTAAAATACAAATGGCAGATACTTTCTGCTAAGATGTACATTAAATAAGTACATAGATTTTTTTTCTTTTTTGTTTTTTTAGGCCACACCCATTTGATGCTCAGGGGTTACTCCTGGCTAAGCGCTCAGAAATTGCCCCTGGCTTGAGGGGACTATATGAGACCCCGGGGGATCGAACCGTGGTCCTTCCTTGGCTAGCGCTTGCAAGGCAGACACTTTACCTCTAGAACCACCTCTCCGGCCATTTGCATAGATTTTTCTTAATCAGAAGGACTATTGTTAGAATAAATTGAAATATATGCTATAGTAATAGACACAATTTGGGGCCCAAGTGATAACACAGCAGGACAGACTTAGGTTCAATTCCTGGTATCTCAGATAGTCCCTAAGCCTGAGTGATTTCTAAGTACAGAGCAAGGTATAAACCCTGAGAGCTGCTGGGTGTGAC
>PVKC010025629.1:0-16399 GCA_004027635.1 Crocidura indochinensis
AAAAAAAAAAAAAACTTAGAATGAGAACTCCAATGATGAAGAACACAGGTTTAATATTCAGAAGCTCAAGACTGAGCACCAGATAAGTTTGTCCCCAAACAAACAACAGCAACAAAAAAACCTCAAGAAAAATACCCAGTGCGGAGAATGACAACCCATAAGTCATTCCCCAGAGCCAGCAAAGCATTTGGCAGTTCTGGAAGTTTCTGTGAAACCTAAGGCCATATTTTCAATCTTGAGTACCTTGGGCCAATCCATGCTTTGTAACATTGGCACATCTCCCTTCATTCTTGAAAACACAAGTGAATTTGACTCTGACGTTAATAACTGGACAGGAGGAGGGCAGTGAGGGTATAAATGCTACTTTGCAATTATCAATCAGTTCCTCCATTAATAAGATAAATGATTATATGTTAATTGCCAGTTGGTGGGTCAAATCTGGGTACCCATGAGCAAATTCCCACCAAGTCATTTCAGCTAACCCTCAAGACAGCAAGCTAGATGGAGATAGATTTCCCATTTTTCAAGGGAACAGAATGACTCTCGAGTCAAACTTTTTCCAGGCACACTCTTTAGTAAGCCATCAGGTGAGAACCCGATTACTCTTGGGGTAAAACTTTAGACCAAGTGCTAAATGATTGGACAGTGTGATTGATTGGATACCAACAACTACTAGGTATTAAGAGAAGAAGTCCTTATAGGCTTACTGTGAAGTCCACAAGTGCTCAAGTATAGTGATGACACATCTTCACTTATATCTCCCAAAACTGCCCTTCAACTAAACTGGGTCAGTGGTTTCAAGACACGCTTTACAGAATCCTAAGCTGAAGAAGCAGAACTAGTCCACATAGAATCCAAGAGAGAAACAATTTCATCCAAGTTACAACTTAAACAGCAAACAACAATTTTAGTATTCAAGAAAAAGGCCTAAAATATTCTTAGATAGGTTAGAGGATCCTTCTTAAGCTAACTTGAAAATGTGAAGAAATTTTGTTTCAAAGACATCATTGGAAGAAGGCAGTTAATTTAAATTTAAAAAAAAAAAGCGGATTCTGTGGAAATAAAGTCCAACAAGAAATAAAAGTTAGTAAAAGCAAATACTTTCTATGGCAATATTAATTCCATATTATAGATGTTCTTTTATCAGATGAAAGAAAATAAATATGAAATTGCTCAAATACAATGGGGTCAGAGATAGCACTAAGGTGCTTGTCTTATAAGTGACTGACCTGGGTTCAATACCCAGCATTCTTTATTATCGTTGAGCTCTCCCTATGAGCTCTCTCCTCAACAACGAGCCAGAAATATCTCCTGAGGATAACTGGGTTTGTTCCCCAAAATTAAAAAAATAAAATACATATATTTCAAATTTAATTAAAGAGCGCTGATTTACAAAGATATTGACAGCTGAGTATTAGATATACAATATTCCAACACCAATCCCACCACCAGGGTCAACTTCCTTCAGCCAGTTTCAAACACTCCTATCCTTTCTCTCCCTTCCTTTGCCTTGACAGGAGGCACTACAAACATTACAAAGTTTGGTGGCTGCAATTTAGATCTCAGCAAACATTCACTCTTTATAACACAAAGCACAATATTTTAAAGTATATAACCCAAAGTTTTAGGCCAAGATTAGCAATAGTTAATTTGTATCCCATTTCAACATCTACCTGCGATAGGATTTGACGAATATCCTATATGAAAAATTATCCTACATAGAGTGCCTAGTTAAAAATAATGTATTAAAGCTTGGGAGTCCCTCTTCACAATCTATCAGGCTAACTCCAGATAATCTTAATGTCTAATCCTCAAGGATTTTGTATTCTACTGCGAGAAGACAAAAAAAAAAACCAAAAAAACAAAAAAAACTACTTTGCAAACCCAGAGCGAAATAAACACATTCCTGATTTTTCTATACATGGTACAGAAAAGAGAACTAAAAAGAGACAGGCAAACATCTGTTTTAGCCAGAATGATTGGGAAGAGAGAAACAGATAGTCCAAGGGGCTGTAAGCAAATAAAGTGATGGGATGAAGAGAGCAGAAGTAGGAAGAGAAAAAGCACGTGTCCTTTTTCTCATTGGCATCACCTGGGTTTTAAGCAGAGGTGAAATGGGAGTATATTTGTACAACCTGATGACTGCATGGAAATGAAGAGATTTGGGGAAGCAGAGACAAGGTTGGGGGACAGCCAGGAGACTGCTGCAGAAGTCCTGGATAGAGCAGAGGCATCAACCTGGCAGGTGCCATCGAATATCTGAAGCAACCTTGCACTTTTAGGAAAATATACATGAAAACATACCTGGGGGTGGCAGAATGTGATGCCACTCATCAAGCAAAAAATTCAAAGCAAATTGAAGAATAATTTTAAAATATGGTCAAGAACCAGCTTGGCTCTGCATTAAGGAATCACTCCTGGCAGGCTCAGGAAACCCAGTGGGATTCTAGGGATCAAACCCAGGCCGACCACATAAAGGCAAAAGTTTTAACCTTTGTTCTATAGCTCCAGCCCCCAAGAACCACCTGCATACTGACCACTAATTCTCAATCCATTAGAGTTTAAATCAGCACCAGTCACCCCAAGAGGCTTTTAGACAGGACCCAATAGAGGCTTTTAGACAGGGCCTAGATGCTCTGCTATGCAATGAGTATCTTTTGTATCCCTAAAACACTTAGACTAAAGACACCTTACACTACATGGGACAATCTATGGAGAAGAGCTTTAGAAAGGTCATTGAGTTTAGAGGTCATAAGAATGTAAGCACCCAAGAAGATGAAGAGAACAGATTTAGGGGCCAAAGAGAAATCATCAGAGAACTCAGCAAAAGGCACATTAACCAGAATAACCCTCAACTGTCCTTTGTCATAGTTTCATCTAAGACCTAAAAGGTGGCAGTAAATATGACATTGGCCATATTTTCCCAAGCTTCTGTGTTTGAAGAAAATGGGTAATAGCACAGCAGGGAGGTCATTTGCCTTGTAAGTGGTGGACTCTGGTTTGATCCCCAGCATCCATTTTGCCTACCACCCCCCACCCCGAGCCTGCCAAGGTTAATTTCTAAATGCAGAACTGAGAGTAAACCCTGAGCACCACTAGTATTGATCCAAAAGAAAAAAAAAACTTTGAAGTTAGGCTTACATTTAAGGTATTTAATCATCCAACCATGGAAGTCTAGAGGCCAGCTGTTAAAATGTGCCAGTGTCTTCAGCTAGCTGTTCGTTGACTCCACTGATGCCATGACAACCATTCTTCCATCACACTCCATAATCAAAACACCTAGAATCTCAACTTGTGTCTGTGTCGCCAAGTTTAAAATACACAAGTAGCTGAACTACCTCATAAAGAAAAAACTCTCATTGGGATGAGTTATTTGAGCCAATGTCCACCACTTATTAGTGGCTCCATCCTTGTGGATGTCCTCCCAGATCAACAGTCTCAGTAAAAAAAATGCCTGGTGTTGGATCTGAAAATTCATTTGCCAAATGCCTTGCCACAGTGATATATTTTTAAATATGTATTTGTTGCAAGCATTTAGGAAACAAGAATCTACTTCTAAAGAAATTATTCAAAAGGGGCCAGAGAAAAAGAGAGGAAGTGAGAGTATCAGTGTTAAGGTGCTTGCCTTGCACACGGCCCAGGAAGTGTATAAGCACCAAGGGCATAGAGTGAAATTGAAAATACCTTTGTTTGCGACTATCTTCTTGAATCAAAGCTAAGAATATCTTCTTGGATCAAAGCTAAAACACCTAGTCATCCTGCAAACACTCTCTGACACATCCCAATTAGCTAAATAACTGTAGGTACATAACAAATTTGATGAAAATCGCTTAAGGATTTTCCAAGGATGAGAAAATATGGCAAAATCTACTATTGGTTCCAAAGTCCCTGACACCACTATGAAAATTCTTCTCATGCTGCAAGATAAAATATGGAAAATTTGCCCTAACAACTACATGCTATCAAACTCAGAAAAAAAAAAAACATTACTTCTTCCAACAGCCTTCATAACTTCAGATCGGCTTCATAGATTACATCACCTGTAAGACTCCCAATAAAACTGCAATATAACATTGCAGTGTAGAGTCAACTTGTGTGCCCTCCCAAGGTACTGGTATTATGATACTATAAGCGTGCAAAGTATTTCTCATTCTTACAGCATGATCTAGAGTCCTAATAACAACAAATACAACTTAATAGAACTGACACAGGGGAGAAAACGATAGAGAAATTCAGATTTCCTAGGACACTAAGTTTGTGGGGACACTTAAAATTGAGATCCAGTTGGCAAAGGACAGAAAGTATTTTCTGCTACATCTTGGAGAGGAACAGCTAAGCCTCTCAAATAAGGGCACATGATGGAGCTCCTAAGTACCACCCTGTTTTCTGTTATTTATAATATACCACTTCTTTCAAATTTCCAGTAAGTCTTTTGCTCATCTAAGCAGAGTCAACACTCTAAACAAAAAACTTACACTACTAAAACTAGTTTCAGAAACCTGTTCCTTCATGTTCCTTAAAATGTTGGTGCTTCCTGTCAAGTATCCATCCGTTCGTCCTCATAATCTGTATATCAAAGTCCAGCACCACATACCCCTAATCAGTGTTTTCAGAGAAAGAAAATCTGCCTTTTTCCCTCAATGCATACCACCCTCTCACACTCTGCTTTATGGAAGTTTTATGGGTACAAGTTAAGGGAAACCAACAAAGCCTTCCAATAGCTGAACCAAGAAATGAGGAGGAATGACTGCACAATTGAGGATGCATGCTGTCTGAGCTTGTAGACTGCAAACCCATCCTGCTGGAAGCAGTGAAAACAAAACCTTGTACAATGCCAAAACTTCAGGACCCACAAGAAGTGCACTCACTCAGTAGGGGCTCAGAGTGCCCTGTTGAATTTCTCCCAAAGCTGGGAGACTAGGAATCAAAGTGTAATCATAATCTTTCTGTCACTGAAGCCTGATCTGTTCCTATTGGCAGACAACAGTTCGAGAGATATGAATTCTCGTAGATTTGGTTCAGAGTATTTAAGGAAATCTGCTCAGAAAATGGAAGCCTGCTAGAGTTCACACTTCTAAAACAGTTCTGATGGAGCCTACCAGGTGCCAGACTTGACAGACCACCAGGAGAGAAAAGAATATTCTGATGAAACTTACAGCCTGGCTGTCTCAGGGACAATAGAGCTTCATTTCATCTCCCTTTTAAGGAGAGCAGGTACCTGGGGAATGAGGAAAGGAAAAAATAGAAGGAATCTTTTTTCAGAGCAATTTAGTATTTGTAACTTATAATTTCTGAAGGGATATATAAAATAGCAGGAATTATTTTCACTGATAGATAAAAGCAAACTTTTCCTTTAGACAGTACCCAGTAGTCTAGGTTGTAGAAATACTTTTACAACCATTAGACTGGGCATTTTATCATCATATTAGTAATAGAGATCAAAGTTTAGTTGTACATTTTATAGACAAGAAAATCTTTCCACTTCATCTCCTATTCTCCACCCAAAAAGAAATTATATTTCTGAAGCCCAGGAAAAGTTTCAGATAATATATTTTATACTTAAATAGTTGTTATAATTCGAATTCCTGGAGCATCTTCCTGTAAATTGTCATTTCATATTCACAAAAAATAAAATCTGAGAATTCGGATTGCATCTGCAAAAAGATTAAAAAAAAGACAGAGCTGCAAGGTCAAAAAAATTCTAGAAGCATGCAGAATTTGAATTCCCAAACAGAGAATCTTGATCAAGCGATGCCTCACTGAGCAGCAGTGACCAAAATCCATCTAAAGACCAAGGCACCCCACTACCCTTACAGCCTGCACCACTTACCCACAGCAAGGAATGCAGCAAACACTTGCAATGTGTCAATGACCACCTTGATATCATAGTGTCCATCACTAGAAAGGATAAAATCCCACTGTGGAGCAAGAGTGGGAGAAAGTAGCCAAGGAGGAAAAAAAATGGGTTTCCCAGGGCATATTCATATATGATGGGGAAATGCATTCCTGTCTTTGGATTACATGAATGATATAAGAAAAAATCGCACATTCTAAGAACGGCATTCGAACTCACTCTTCCTGGTGATATGCAAAGTTCACAGTCCTGGCACACAGTAAAATCAAAGAATCAAAATTTACAGCTGTGAAGACTGACCCTGTAAAAGGTTTTCTGCAGAGCTCTCAGAGTCTGTATAAGGTCAAACTTAACACCTAGTCCAGCCTTAGTTTCACTATATGAGCAAATAAGATAGATGAAGTTCTCTGCTATGTGTGCTATTTTATTACTTATTTTGGGCTTCAGGGGTTCACACCTGGCAATGTTAAGGACTTACTCCTGGATCTATGCTCAGGGAGCAATCCTAACAGTGCTTGTGAGGACTAAATGGAATGTTGGGATCGAACCCAGGTCAACCACATGCAATGCAAGCATTCTGGTAAAGATAAAATGAAGAACCAGATTTGTTTCTTTGGTGTCACACCCACCAATGCTCAGAATTTATCCCTGGCTCTGCACTCATTATACTCACAGTGGGCTTCGAGGACCATGTGGGATGTTGAGAATTGAATCCAGATAAAGTATGTGCAAGGATAGTGCTCTACCTGCTGTACTTTCTTTCTAACCCCTTCAATAGTCTTATGATATGTCTATTTCCCTTCTACTGATAATACCCAAGCATCACCCAAATACCTACTTTTAAAAAAACTTTTAAGCTAGTTTCTGGATGAAGTCTAGAAGTTTTCACATTTCCATGTTTACTTCTGAAATACGCAAGATCTCAAAGCAATAGATGTTTTTCATCAAGAAGAATGTCCCTTTTAAAAAACAGGAAATACATTTAACAAGATACAATAACAATAATGTCCTATAAGTATTAATGAGGGAGCTGAAGGGACAGTACAGTGGTCAGGGCACTTGCCTTGTCTGAGGCCAACCCAAGTTCAATCCTGGCAACTTAAAATGTTTCCCCCAAGTTTCTCCTGCAGTTATCCTGAGCACACAGCCAAATGTGGTCAAAATATATCATTTAAATAAATAAGGTAAATCAGTAAGAAAATTATAGTAAAGCAATTGAGAAATGTGCAGAAGATAAGAAAAGAATTCACCAAAGAATTACTGCCACTCATATTCAAAATGAAGAAAATTACATCCTAGGAAAACACAAATTGTCCCTATTTAATGGGAAGGTCTCTTTTTATTTAATACTAATTCAAAACTATTAGGATACTGGCACACACCACTATCTTACTGATACACATATTAGATAAGTTTTGGGAAGACAATTTGACAACACATATCTACAGTATCAAAGCCATCTAGCTCCATGATGTAGTCTAAATAAATAAATAAATAAGCTGGGGGCCTGAGGGATAGCACAGTGGCAGGGCATTTGCCTTGCAAGCAGTTGATCCAGGACAGACCTGGATTCGATCCTGAGCTTCCCATATGGTTCCCCAAGCCAGAAGCACATAGCCAGGAGTAACCCCTGAGCGTCACCTGGTATGGTCCAAAAAACCAGAAAAAAAATAAAAAGAAAATTAAAAGAAAATGAGCTGATGAAAACTAGCTTTAATCAGCACATCACATTTACTGTAAACAATCAGTTTCTAAAATCTCTAAAAGCAATAAGTTTAGAAAAATTATGTTGCATAAAAGTAAAGAAAACAACCACAAAAATGGACACTATATGAAAGAACCCAATATTCATGCTGATGTAAAAACAAAATATTACTTCTAAACTTAAAATATTTATTCCTGGGGCCCGGGAGATAGCATGGAGGTAAGGTGTTTGCCTTTCATGCAAAAGGTCATCGGTCCGAATCCCGGTGCCCCATATGGTCCCCCGTGCCTGCCAGGAGCAATTTCTGAGCATGGAGCCAGGAGTAACTCCTGAGCACTGCCGGATGTGACCCAAAAACAAAAAACAAAACAAAAATATATTTATTCCTGCTAAAATAACAGTTTCTTTACTGTTATTACACCTGAACTTTTGATTCTTTGTCAATCATTTGTTTTATATTATAATTAACATGCATTAATTTTGAAAAATACTTAAAGTAAGAATTTTTTAATATACAATGGAGTTTGCAAGAAGATTAACTGCTAAATCAATTCAATACATTTCTGACAAAATTTAAGACAGAAAAAGTCTATGTATGACAGTGATTGGAATTGAATGTAAAATACATTCTACATGGTATAAATCTTATTACTTTAATCATTAATTTAATGTAAATCTATAAAAGATTCTTAATAACATAAAGGCATGTTGCTTCTTGTGTATTTATCAATCTTTATTTGATGAAAATATAATAAAAATGTGACACTTGGAATCAACAGTACACAGTAAACACTTATGCTTGAATGGATGTTGTGGTGGTTTGTGTGCTGGGTATCTTATTCATATTCTACTTTGTGATTTTTCATTTTAACTTTCATTAACATAATGACTTATCATAAAATGAACTATTCCTGCAAAAGGCTGTGTAAGTCTTCTTTGGATGTGATACTACAATATTCTCTATGCATTTACTAAGAATTGAACATTATGACTGTAAGAATTCCATCTTAAGTGAAAACTAACGATTCCATCACCAGTTATCCTTTACCACCTTTCATGGCCAGAAGTGCTATGATATGTCTAAAGATTCCAAGATTTTTGCCATGTGATCTCCTGTATTATACCCATTCAGTGATTAAGAATAAAAAAAATAAAACAAAGCTTTCTTGGCCCCACTGAAGAGCTTTAGAGTCAAGGGAGTGAGTGTTGGCTTTTATACTGGGAAGACTTGGTCTGCTGCCAAAGAAATTGCTCTTCCTGGAAATAAAATTATTCCGTGTTGCTAAAGGTACTGACTGTCATTGTATTACTCTAATGTTTGGAAGCTCAAAGAAAATATTTGTGAAACAAAAATAAAATGTAAGAAGTAGAGTAATTTGTAAAGTACAGTATTTAAGCTTGGGATGTACTAAAAATTAAGTTTATTTAGAAGCCCATTTTTTTCTTTTTTTCTTGATTCTGTCCATTTCTTTCTATTGAAAAGCTGAAATAAAACATAAGTCAGAGAGATATACAGGGATTAAGGTACTTATGTTGAAAAGGTGTATCCTGGTTCTCTCCCAAGTACCATGTTATGGTCCCTCAAGGACTGCCAGGAGTGATGTCTAAGCAATGAGCTAGGTGTAAACCCTAAGCAGCATAGGATGTGACACCACTTATGCCCCCCAACGTTAAAATATTCCAAGACACCCTTTGATCTGTGCAAAAGCCAAGATCGCTATCTATGATGACTGGCTGCAACAATCATGATTGGACAACACAGATCCTGGGACCAAAAAAAAGCTCTAGCCTAGGTTTTGGTCTACAATCTGTGCAACAAACAAGATCGCTAATTCCAGAGGTATGACTCAGACAATCGCAACTGAACAGGTCATCTAGAAACATAACGAAAGACTCTATCCCAAGCTCCCTCCTAGGATCAGTGCAAACACCAACACCACCAACTACAGAAGACAGATTAAAACAACACTGAAGGAACAGAACTTATAGAACTACAAAGAAAAACTTCATCATAAGCACCACTCCTTGACCTGTGCAGACACCAAGATCTCTAGATACAGAGGTCTGATTTTATCACCCATGACAAACCAGAAGTCTTCCATACTTCACAAAAGCACCGAGGGGAGAGAAAATAAACATGCAAGGAGTCTATAGTTAATCCCATGACAGTATATTTCAAGGGTGGAGAAAACCTGTATCTCTTAGACCAAGGGAATTCCCTCTATAACGTCCTCCATATTTAATGTGCCTATGCAGGAAAAAAAGTACAAAATAATCTCATATATTTACCTATTTATTATTTTTGACTTCTATGTTTTGGTGTAGATATTGAAGTTGATGTTTCCAATTTTATTTATTATTTATTTATTTATTTATCTATGCGCTCTGGCATGTTTTTATTTCAGGACCGAGACCATTATGTGGTGCTTGTCTTTATTGCTGTAGTGCTCACTGGATATTTTGATATTTCTTTTTGTATTGTTGTGGTGTTTCAATTCGTTTTTATCTTTCCTCTCTCAAACTGAAGTTGAAAGCTTCTAGAAGGACTCCACCCATTTTCGGCTTATTTGAGTTTTACCCCCATTTTATTGCTCTTCTTTTCTTCAAATAGAACCACATAACTTGAACTATCTAATTTGCCTCTCATATAGAGGGGGAAATACAAGAGGATACCAGGACCAAACAGATGTAAGATCACTAAGTAGTAAACTAGACACAGAGAAGGGACCACTTGTTCTAGCAGTCCGGGAGTGAGAGTGGGGGATATGGAATTCAAGATGGGAACGGTGGTGGAGGGAGGACAAATTTGGTGATGGGAATTCCCCCTGATTCTATGTTAATATGTACCTGAAATTTTACTGTGAAAGATGTGTAAGCCAATGTGGTCAAAAGAAAGAAAAATTAAAAAAAATATTCCAAGACAGACACACCCTAATCATCAACAATGAGATAGGCTGTGTTATGAGCATTAGCCAACTGAATATCATTTATGATTTGGAAATTCAGAATTTGACTTATGGTACCCAATTTCCACCACTTGCAAGGCTGCCTAATTCAACCATGGAAACAAAGGAAGAAATGTGGAGAATAAGGTAAAGTTGGTGATATATAAATTAGCCAAATCTCAAGGGCCATGCATTCATTGGGAACTTCCCTGATAATCCTTGATATAATATCAAGATGCCATAAAATATTTAAAATGCTCAGGTGATAAGAAAAGTATTGTGAAAGCTACTATATCCAGAATTTTGCCAGTAGAATTCTTTACAAGCCAGGCCCAGTAGGAACACTTCTTCCCTATTTGTGATTATTTTCAGGTTGGGAAACTAAATCAATGTTACTCTCTGGCTGGTCTCTGGCCCTCCTTGTATTTGAAGAACACATGAGACAGCTTGACTTGCTCCTTACAATTTTCTCTGGAGACTATCCTGCCTACAAACAACAGATCTTGGGCTCTGGGCAAGGAGGTAAGGTGGAAGATTCTAGAGCATCATTCACACACATCAGCTACAGGTACTCCCACCTGATGTCTCACCCAGAGTGGTCACATTTTTATCTTTTTTTGTTTTGTTTTGTTTTGTTTTTGGGCCACACCCAGTGACGCTCAGGGGTTACTCCTGGCTATTCGCTCAGAAGTCGCTCCTGGCAGGCACGGGGGACCATATGGGGAACCGGGGGATCGAACCATGGTCCATCCTAGGTTAGCGCAGGCAAGGCAGGCACCTTACCTTCAGCGCCACTGCCCGGCCCCACACATTTTTATCTTGAGTTTTTCCAATAAGCCAGTCTTTTCCAAATATGAAAAGAATTTTATAAGAGTGGTCTGATGAGGACTCTTTACTGGATTTGCTTGAAATACCACAATCCACATTTTTGTACATTTAATACCTTAAGATATGTATATGCCTTTCTGTGATTTATGCTGTTTTATACTTGAAAAGAAAAGATCACAATCACCACTTGAAGACTTCATAGTTAAAAGCTCTTAAAATAAATAAAATAGAATTTGTATACAAATGCATTTTTTCTTAAAATATACTCATTGCACCAAATTTCTAAGCAAAGCTGTGATAGCCCTCTCTATTCAACAAAATGTATTATTAATGAGAAAACATCAACATTTATGTATGCAAGCAAGAAATAATTATGAATTTCAACAATAGATTTAACTAATTCTTCCATCATCTGATTCTATAAATTAAACACCCCACTTAGTATTACACTTTATGTCACTCAAAGCTTGTAAAAATCTTGACATTCATGTTTATTTAACCACACATAATTGACTCTCCTGCTCACTTTGATCCAGAAAAAAGAAAAAAGGTATTTTATTAGAACATGCATTTTCCGCTGGAAACTTATAATTGGCAGTTCCCACCACAACACATAAATTTTCATGTAAATTACCATATTTATTTGTCAAAATGTTTTTCTGACTGAAGATAAATTAGGTTTATGCTAGCCAGGTCACACTCTGGAACAAATTCTAAGATACATCCTAGCATCATTAGGAGAAAATTGATGTTGCCAATCACAAGAGGTCTATGTTACAGGCTCTAAGATCACACACATGGGATGAACATACTAAAGATGGTAGGAAAGTGGGCGCTTGTTTCCAAAAAGCTATTTCTGCTCACACTTTCCCTACAAAAACTTGATTTCACTTGTGAGAGGGTGGGATAGGTCTTCTCTGCATGTAATAATTTGTGTGTATGTAATTTCTTTTTGCTTAATGTTTTAGCTTTTATTTAAACCATTGTCATTGACAAAGTTCTTCGTAGTTGGGTTTTAGACAAATACGATGTTTCAGGGCAAATCCCACCACCAGTGTCAATCTCTTTCCACCAATGTCCCCAGAGTCCAACCCATGCTATTACCATCCTCACCTCAGCCTGCCAGCATAAAAGGAACTGTTTTAAGTCTGGTTATTAAATTTTGGGTCTCCTGATTACAGTGTCATTGAATCTGTGTCTTGGATATTTTGCTCTTGACCTTCCTTAAACCCTCCAATGTACCTGAAATCCTTGGATCCCTATATCCGTCCTTTCATATCTGTCTTTCTTATCCTCCACTTATTTTCTTTGCTTTTCCTCCCTATATACTCTAAAAATTAGAGGGTTCTCAACACTCCTATTAAAATCATTACATTTCTCTACTTTGTATGCAATAATTTAATTGTTCACAGTTGCTTTTTTATTGGCCTGGATACCAGAAGATTTACTAATTCTCTTTGGTTCTAGGAGAAAGGATCAGGTTAGCAACAGCCACTCACTGGGAGTAATGACTAGAAAACCACTATAATTCTCCTTATGCAGAATCAATCTTTACTATACCAGATTCCTTATACTAGGTCAATGATTGAATATTTTATTTCAAACAACTGGAAAATCTACACATACAGAAATATGTTGGTTATTTATGAGGGAAGAGGCTGGAGAGAGAGAGCACAAAGGTTGAGATACTTTTCATGCATGTGCCACCAACATCTTTTCATTCCCTCCAACACCCCCCTACCTCGAACACTGTAGTGACCCCTTAGTAGAGAGTCAGAAATAAGTCTGATCATCACCAAATGTGGTTCAATCCTCCCAAAATGTTTCACTATTTCTGCTGTGTTAGAATACTTTTTTTTTTAATAATGATGCCAGGATTTTCCAATGGCCCTGCTTCATCACCCCTCTAAGATTCCTTCAGGGCACACCTATCAGATAAAACTTCAAGTATGCAGCTCTTTGAGCTGATATCACAAAGGCCTTTTGGAGTGAGTGCATGCAACCCCCACCCCTGTCTTCCTGGAGACCCAGCAGCTGAAAAAACACCCCTAAAAGTCACAGTATCAGTAACAATGCTATAAATTCCTGGACAACTACATTTGCTGTCATCTCTATAGGAACACACTAACAGAAGGGACAGTTAACAAGAGCTTACTAAACCTTCTGCTATTGTACTAATGACTTTATTAATACACTAATTTTCACAAATGTGCTTGCTATTGCACTTTTACATTTTTTTCTTTCTTTTTAAACTTTGTTCTCATTCTTTTTCTTTTATGTTTATGTTTTGGGGCCACACCCAGAGGCGTTCAGGGATTATTCCTGGCTCTGAGTTCAGAAATCACTCCTGGCAGGCTTGGTAAATCAAATGAGATGTTGGGGATTGAACCCAGATCAGCCATGTGAAAGGCAAATGCCCTACTTTCTGCACTATTGCTTTGGCTCCCCTCTTTATTTATCATTTTTTCTTTTTCTTTTTAAATAACTTTGCTCTCACTTATCTGGGAACAAATGTATTATGGTCAACTCTATCAACTATGCATTTTAAACAAGCCAAAAATGTAATAAATAAGTATATTATAATATAATAAAATATAATAAATAAAATAACAATGCCAGTAGATATAATTAATAGCTCATTTAATTGACCTACTACATATTAGAATACTTCAAGTTGTGTAGTAGAATAGAAAAAAACCTGACATTTTCTTACTAATGTATATAATAAAATGTTAAAATAAGAGTCTGGAGACGTGCATTCATTTTATTTATTTTTTTAATTTTTATTTTGATCATAATGGCTTACATATCTTTCATAGTAGTATTTTAGGTACATATTAACATTGAATCAGGGGAATACCCATCACCAAATTTGTCCTCCCCCCATCCCAGTTCCCTTTCTGCAACCCATATACCCCACCATCATCCCCAGGGTTGCTAGAGTAGGTGGTCCCCTCTTTGTCTAGCTTACTATTAGTGATCATATATGTTTGGTCCTGATACCCTCCCTTGATTCCCCCTCTATTTAAGAGGCGGAGCTAGATAAATCGAATTATGTGGTTTTGTTTGAAGGAAAGAAAAGCAATAGAATGGGATACAAAATAAGAAAAAAGAAATAAAAAGAAATCAAATACGTTGAAAATGGGTGGAGTCCTTCTAGAGGCTTTCAACCTCAGTTTGAGAGAGGACATGAAAAAGGTAATTGAAACACCACAACAATACAGAAAGAAATATCAAATTAAATATCCAGTGAGCACTACAGCAATAAAAACAAGCACCACACAATAGTCTCGGTTCTGAAATCAAATCATGCTGGAGTGCAAAAAGAAAGAGAAAGATAAGATAAAATAAAATAAAAGATCATGCAAGGAGTCTATGTTAATCCCATGACAGTATACTTCAGGGGTGGAGAAACCCTGTATCTCCTAGGTCAAGGAAGTTACCTCTATAATATCTCCAATAGTTAATGTGCAATCATTTTATAGTCTTACTTAGAGAGAAAACTTGTCTAGATAACATAAGATGCAACTGGAGTGATGGGACAGCAGGTAAGGTACTTGCTTCATACACAGCTGACCCAGGTTCAATCCCCATCACCTCATACTGTCCCCTTAGTCATACTAAGAGTGATCCCTGAGCTCAGAACTAGGAATAAGCCCCAGCATTACCAGATGTGACCCAAAAACAAACAGAAAAAGAATAAGTATCTATCTTAAGATGTTAAATTCTAGATATCTCCTTTGCTCTACAGTGCTTATAATTTACCAACCACTTACAAATTTACTGCATTCTGAAAAAAATCTCTTGAGACAGTCTCTCTTATTGTACCCATTTTACAGCTGGAAAATTTGAAATAAACTGAGGCCTTCAATGGTCTATAGCACATAATCAAATAGATTAAAAATCAGGGTTCTCTCCACATCTTTTTATCTACTTGAAGCATAATCTAAATAGCACTCTATTATTGAACTATGCTAGTTCAATATTTTGCTATTGAACTTAGTGTGTTGTATAATATACGTACTTTAGGTGATGCATATTTATGCTTATAACCTGATTTTATACACTTCAAATATACACATTTTAAAAATCTTAACTTTGTAGAATGTATTTCTACTTTGAAATGCCAATGAATGGCTAGAAGACTTAACAGATGTACTTCATTCCCCAGATAACTTGAGGGATCTTGCTGAGGGACATAGAAGAATATTTGTCCAAAAGGAAAAGCACTGGGGAATCACTGTTTCATTGATTAGTCATGATTTCCCATTTGTCAAAAACTAATTGATACAGAGTATAGCTTCAATATCCTAATATAACTAAGACATTTCCAACAAGTCAATTAACCATGAGCTGGAAATTACAGTTAGCTGCTAACTGATCAAAAGATAAACAACTAGTGCTTTCAGTTATACACACTCTGTTGTGTGTCTTAACAATCTCAGTCCACAAAAACACAGTATGAGGACATTATTTTGGAGCTTCCTGCATTGGAGGTACTGGTGGTAAGTATAATTGGATTCATAAAACTAGCCTACGCAGTTTATTAATCAGTCATCTCAAAAGGCAGGCAATGTGATAGCAACAATTTATCTACGACATGCTTTATATTTTACATTAATACAAAAGCTGTTGCTCTGGCATCTAATCATATAAACCAGAAGTCAGGCTAAAGTATCTTAAACTGATCCCATTTCCTTGCACTACCCCCAACATCCTCATACTGTTGATCACAAAGACTTCAAAGGACCAGACAACCCCTTGTAACAGAGGTGATGGAAACAATTAGGGTGGGCAGGGAGAAAGGTCAAAGCATTGGACTCAAAGGCCTTGTTAAGAATTTGATTTTCTCTCAGCACCTCTTCTGGCACTGCAACCTCCTCTGACAACAACACCAGGTACAGCCCTGGTGGGCCCCAGCAAAACTAAGTCCAAGCACTATACCCTAAAGGCATCTGAATATTGCACACACACACACACACACACACACACACACACACACACTATTATAGTCAACTAAAGAATTGAGTTTGGTTGTAAATCAGCCAACAACAAACCAAACAGGTC
>PVKC010025630.1:0-16414 GCA_004027635.1 Crocidura indochinensis
TTGTAGATGACATGGTAATATACAGAGTTCACAAAAAAGCTCCCAGAAACAATAAACCAATTCAACAAAGTGCTTAGCTACCAAGTCAATACATGGACATCAATTACATTTCTATATTCAAATAATTAGAGGATAAATAGATCAAATAATATATCCCATTTAATATAATGTTGAAAAACATCAAATACATAGGAATTAACTTAAAAGGGATGGAGACCTTTACCATGAAAACTTCAAAACACTTAAGAAACACAGTTACCATGTTTGAACCAGGCATTCCATAAATTCACTAATGTTTTGAATAAGATGTAAAGTAATTCAACTATGAAGGCCGTTGTAGATCACAATGGTTTCAAGAAAAGAAAAAATGTAAACTGAGCCAATAAATATCATGGGTACACCGATCCATGCAGCAGAAAGCTGGCCATCAGCCCTGCTCAGCTGAAACCATGCCTGCTGCCTCCATCACCCAGAATTACCATTTTTCTGTTGGCTCTGCCTTATCACCGGCCCTCTGAGATCCCCTTTGGGGATACTAATCTGACCGGACTCCAGGCATGCCTGTTTCTTTGGCTGATATCACCAGAGTTCTCTGGGGTGAGCGAGGGCACCATATCTCCATATCTTCCTTCTTTCAGGAGGCTTGGCAGCTGAGTACACACCCCTAAAAGTCATAGTATCAGTTATAGTTCTTTGAATCTTTAGACAACTTCATTTCAGTAATGCTGCCATCCCTATAGGAACACAAGAATTTAACAGAATGGATAACTAACAACAAGAACTTTCTAAACCTTCTACCGCCTTATCAATGACTTTATTGGAGATACAATGATTTCCACAAACGTGCTTGCTGCTGTACTTTTCTTTTCACTTGGTTTTTTACTTTTTTATGTTTCCATTATTTTTTCAACAACTGCTTTCACTTATCTGGAAACAAAAGTATTATGGTCAACTGTGTGATGAATTTTCTTTAAATACATTAAAAACACGTAAGAAATAGGAGACGTTAGGAAATGACAAAACATTCATGCTCTTTGATTAGAAGACTCAATAGAAAAAAAAGAAGACTCAATCTAGTCAAAATGACTATCCTAACTAAAGTGTTATATAGTTTTAATGCAATCCCTATCCAAATTCAGATAGTATGCTTTAAGGACTTAGAATAGTCAGTAACAGAATTTGTGTGGAACCATAGGACACCCAAATAGCCAAAACCATATTGAAAAATAAGAAACAGGGTGATATATTATTACCGAGCTTGGAACTATAAAACTATGAAGCTGTTGGGGGTCATATAAGCATAGTACTGGAATAAAGATAGGCTCCCTAATGAATGGACCAGCAATGAATATCCGAGGACAAACATCCAAACATATATGGTCATGGTCCCAATTTCTGACTAAGAAGTGCTAAGAACTGAAATAGAATAAAGGCAGCCCCTTCAAGAGAAAGGTGCTGGGAAAATGGATAACTACGTGTCAAGCTGGATCCATACCTAACACCTTCCACAAAAGTCAATTCAAAGTGGCTCAGGGGAGGGGCCAGAGCAGTTGCACAGCGAGTCGGGTGTTTGTTTAGCATGTGACCAGTCTGGATTTGATCCCTGGCATCCATTATGGTCCCCTGATCCTGCCAGGAGTGATTTCTGAGCACAGAGCCAGGAGTAACACCTGATCGCCGCCATGTGTGACACAAGATCAACAAGAACAAAAAGTTATGTGAGGGGCCGGAGTGATAGCACAGTAGGTAGGACACTTGCCTTGCACGTTGCCAACCTGGTTTCAATCCCTGGCATCCCATATGGTCCCCCTATCTAGCCAGGAGTGGTTCATGAATACAGAGCAGGAAAAAAATCTGTACACCACTAGTTAAAGCAAAAAATAAACTAACAATTTAATTAATAAGCCACAAGAAGGACAAATGGCAAGTTATTTAACTTTATGTGGTATTTAGAATAGCTGGATAAAGGAATGCAGTATTTTAAAGACAGGATGCTTAGGTCCCCCTGGTCCTACAGAATAGAGAGAATAGAAAATAAATGCAGAATGCTTTTTTTTTTTTTTGAAGAGTATCTATATTGTTTTCTAAACATCTTAACCACTTTTCATTCTTATCAGTGACTGAGAGTCCCTTTCTCTCCACATCCCTGCCAGCACTGATTTTTCTTATTTTTTATGGTGATTGAAGTTTCTTTATAATTTAAGCAAGATTTTTCTTCTTTTTTTTCCTTTTTCTTACCAACGTGGGTTACAAATCTTTCACAGCAAAATTTCAGGTACAGTGACATTGAATCAGAGGTATTACCACCACCAGTGTTGTACTCCCTCCACCCCTGATCCCAGCATGCATCACATATTCCCCTCCTTTGAGCCCCAGGCTGCTAATATAAGTGGTCCCCTCTGTGTCTAGCTTGCTACAGATTAGGTATCGATTCTGTTGTCGTTGGCTTTGGATTTGGTTTTTAGGTCTTATCGTTTTTTTTATTTCTACTCAATGTTCATAAGACTGATCTTGGCACCCTCCATTATTTCTCCTTCAATTTATAGGCAGTATCTCATGGTTGGTTTGATTTGCATGTCCTTGGTTATTAATGATGTGGAGCATCGTTCATGTGTCTTTTGGTCATATGTATTTCTTCTTTGAAGAAATGTCTGTTCATTTCTTCTCCTTATTTTTGGAGGCTGTTAGATTTTTTTTTTCGCTAAGCTCTCCCAGTGCCTGGTCTATTCTGGATATTAACCCTTATCAGACGGGTATTGGGTGAATAGTTTCTCCCATTCTGTGAATAGTCTTTGTATCCTAGTCACCATTTCCTTTAAGGTGCCGAAGCCCCTAGTTTAATGTAGTCCCCTTTGTTTATTTTTGCTTTCACTTGTGTGGTCAGTGGTGTTTCATCTTCAAGGATGAAATTTGTTTTGGGGTTACAACCATCTGTACTAAGGACTTACTCCTGGATCTGCAACTAGGTATCACTCCTAGCAGGACTTGGGGTACCATATGTGATGACAGAAATCAAACCCAGTTGGGAGAGTGCAAGGCACGCACCATTACCAATGTGCTATCTCTCTGGTCCAAAATGTTGATATTCTTTTACCCTCTCTCTCCCTCCCATATTATTTATAATTGGCTTTGTATGCCAGTTTTCATTGGGACATTGTTAGTACTGTATTCTCTTCTTTTGTCTTTCTATATTTCACATCTGAATGAGGCAATCTGGTATTTGTGCTCCCTCTGATTTAGTTTCCTGAACATCGTAACTTCCAATTATATCCTCCTTGAAATAAACTGCGTGATTTCATCTTTACTTACAGCTGTAGTTATTTTATTTTGTTTATATACCACAACTTCTTGACTAACTCATGTGTTGTTTGGACCATTTGGTTGTTTCCATATCCTGGCTAGTGTACTAAACACTGCAGTGAACATATGTGCACATCTCCTTTTGAATTAATGTCTGTGTGTGAGAGGTAGGATTCCAAGAAGTAGAATTGCTGTGTCATATCTGATTCTATTATTTTGTGAGAAATCTCCATACTACTTTGCATAGCTATTGAGCCACATGACATTCCCACAAGCACTGAATGAGGGTTTCTTTTCCACAGCATCCCTACCAATATACTGTTTGTTTCCAGGCTCGTTGGCATATGCTACTCACTGTGTTTTGATTTTCAGCTCCCTCATTAAAATGATTGGATTGGTTCCTGTAGTCGTGTCGTTAGTTGGTGCCAGTCAAATAACATTGAAAAATCCAGTCCATTTTACAGAAGTATGCTTTTAAATTAATTTGGAGCACATATTCTTTTCTGAAAATGATGATACATGGGTAATTTTATGCTTTCAAAATTAGCTGGCAGTGTATATTTACATTACATCAAAGGTAAAAAATTTTAAATATCACGTCTGCTGGCAACATTTACTAACGAAGTGTGATGTTGACAGAGTGAGGAGAAAATTCCTGTGGTTAGGGAACCGAGTGAGATTCTCAGTAGAAGAGAAAACTGGGTAATTGTTCCAAATAAATAATAATGTTCTTGGAAACAACGAAGAATTTTCCTTTTGTGCTGTGTTTCTGAGAAGGCCTCAAGCCAAAAGCCTATTTTAACCTTTCCTTGACAGAGATCTGGTTGAAAAAGTTTTATTTTAACACTGACTTACCAGGTGATTCATAATACACTTAATTTTGGCATTTAATATTTCAGTGCCAATTACATCACTAGTATGACCTTCCCTCCAGCAATGTCCCCACCCACCACCCTACCCTGTTCTTTTCAGGCAGAAAAAATTTACTTCACACTGTTTGTTATAACATAAAGGCAATTGGAATTATCTACGTTTCGATCAATAAGACTTTGTGACAATTTTTAGTTCTCATAAAGGAGTTACTCAAGTTATTGTCTGAGAATTTACAGGGCTGGTTAGAGCTAGCTGAGATTTCTGTGTTTTCGGATTCGGCTCATTGGTCTTGTAGTCCTGCTTTTTCAAAATGTCAGCACAATGTCAATGAGTAGAGAAGTAGAAGGCCTATCTCGAATACAGGCAGGGGGGGAGAAGGAGATGGGGGACTTTGGTGGTAGAAATGTGGAACTGGTGAAGGGGGGTATTCATATGACTGAAACCTAACTATAATCATGTCTGTAATCAAGGTGCTTAAATAAAGATGATATTAAAAGAATAAAAAATATTAGCATATTTTAATTTTACAATGAATATAAAATCACTAGGATTTGATTGACAGGAAGCATTTCATGCTTTCTCATACCTAACATTCTTTCCAGGTGTGTTTGAAATCCCACAGAGTGCTGTGATGCCTGGGTTAAGTTTAAGGTTCTTACCAAGGCTTCAGACGCCTTAGCAATTTGTAAACATTTTAATATCTTAAGGATGACATATTGAAAACATTGATCAAAGCTGTCTGGGATACAGAAATAAATGCATGAGTTAAGATAGGAATTCGTTCTAACTGCAGAAAGATGACATGTGTACACATATAATCTAACAAACAAAATGCACACTGCCATAAAGAGACTATCAGCAAGTAGTTAATAACTAGAAATGCATGGTACCCCTTTATTAGCAATAGTGCCAAGCACAGTGATAAAAAGAAAAGAGAGAGAAAAGGAAAATGCCTGCTCCAGAAATAGACAGGGGTACCCAGGGTGTGTAGAAGGGAATACACAGGGTGTGTAGAAGGGAAACTGGGGACATTGGTGGCAAGAAAATACACTGGTGAAGGGTAGTGGATATTCTAAGACAGAAATTCAATCATGAACAAATTTGTAACCACAATCTTAAATAAAGTAATATTAAAATAAATAAAAGTTTGGTGGGAAAATTGAGGAATAAGGCTTCATATAGGTAGTATCATTAAAGGTGTGAGTTAATTATAAGTAGTACATGAATGAATAAATTCTCCAATGTATTGTGTGGTTCATTATGTCAAAAAAGTAGATCTCATGAAGGAATATTGTACATTTGGGAACAACTAGAAATGTTAGAAATGTAGGAAGTGACAATGTTGGAGATGGTCTTCAATACCATGGTAATGAGTGTATATTTGATTTTGCATGAGTGGAGCGGTCTTAGAGACTCAGACTTTTTTGATCAGATTAGTGACATGGGCAGAGAGCCTTTGAGATTAGCCTGCAAAGAGAGCACAGGGGACTTGGGTTATGATTCATATTTGTGGGATTCCAGTTTAGACTCTGTACCGCATGGCTTCTAAGCACCAAGTCATCAAAGTCTACATATAGTCCTCTATTTTCACATATAGTCCTGCAGGTCCCTAAGCAATGCTTAGGGTGGCCCTTGTGGACTCCCAATATGACCGTGATTAGATACTTTTTCCTTTGACCCTTGCATTGAGTTTTTCCAGTAAATTGCTTGAATATTGCTAGGAGTGGCACCAATCTTATTAAGAAAATCATTACTAACTAATTAATCACCAAACTGATAATTCACTTTACTAAATAGTCTGGAAAAATTAATTTTTAGTTGATTGCTTTATTTAAACACC
Organism: Crocidura indochinensis; assembly: GCA_004027635.1. NCBI lineage: Eukaryota > Metazoa > Chordata > Mammalia > Eulipotyphla > Soricidae > Crocidura > Crocidura indochinensis. Next base: position 6,014 of record PVKC010025630.1, read on the forward strand.
ATGGTTACAAAATTGTTCATTGTTGGGTTTGAGTCATACAATGTACACCATCCTTCACCAGTGCACCCTTCCTACCACGATATCTCCCATTTCCCTCTCACCCACCAACACCCCACCCCTGGCTGTCTCTAGGGCAGGGAATTTGCTTCTCTACTTTTTGACGCTGTTTGTTCTGGTGTTAATGGAAGTTTGTCTTGCATGTCACCTCCTGTATCAGCACTGAGTTCTTGTCTAGGGTGATCAGTTTCAACTGTCTTTGTCCCATTGGCACTTTTCTACTCAAACTACACTCACTACTCTTTTTGGTTAGCTTCCTACCCAGGGTGGTATCTCCTGACCCTTATCTCTATTGTCTTACTATTATTAAAATATTATTTCTTGTTTTTTCTGATATCCCACAAATGAGAGATATTATTCCATGTCAATCCTTTTCTCTATGGGTGATTTTACTTAGCATAATAATCTCCATGTCCATCCAGGTATAAGAAAATTTCAAGAGTTCATTTTTCCTAGTGGCTGCATAGTATTCCATTGTGTAGATATGCCACTATTTCTTTATCCACTCATCTGTTGTTGGGCACCTGGGTCATTTTCAGATTCTGGATACTGTAAATAGTTCTGTGATGAACATAGGAGTGCAGAGGGAATTATTGTGTTATGTTTTTGTGTTTCTAGGATATATCTCTAGGAGTGGTATTGCTGGATCATATTGATGCTCAATTTCTTGCTTTCTGAGGAATGTCCATATTATTTTCCAAAAGGCTGGACCAGTATGCATTTTCACCAGAGTAAATGAGATTTCCTTTCTCCTCACATCCACGCCAGCACTAGTTGTTCTTGTGATAGTCTCTATGGTGTGAGATGATATCTCATGATTGTCTTGACTTTCATCTCCTTGGCTATTAGTGATGTGGAGTATTTTTCCATGTGCTTTTTGGCCATCTGTATTTCTTCTTTGAGGAGGTGTCTGTTCATTACTTCTCCCCATTTTTTGATGGGGTTAAATGTTTTTTTTTTGTAAAGTTCAATCAAACTTTGCATATCTTAGATATTAATCCCTTAACTGATAGATATTGGGTGAAAAGTTTCTCCCATTCTGTGGGTAGCCTACAGTGTATGCTAAGCACAATTTCCTTTGAGGTACAGACACTTTCCAATGTGATGTAAGCCCATTTGCTTATCTTTTTTTCCACTTGGTTGTCCATTGGTATGTCCTCTTGGAAGATGCCTTTAGATTCAGTGTCATAGAGTGTTCTTCTGTTTTCTTATATGTACTGTAAGTTTTCAGGTTTAAATTGGGGGGGTGGTGTTTGCATGCAGTTGACCAGTTTTCCCAGCAGTACTCATTGCAGAGGCTTTCCTTGTTCCACTTTGTGTTTCTTGCTCCTTTGTCAAAAGTTAATTTTTCATAAACCAGTAGGTCAATCTGTAGGTTAGATCAATTTCATTGATCTAAAGGTATGTATTTATTCCAATGCCCTGCTGTTTTAATGACTAGTGCTTTATAGTACAGTTTAAAGTTGGGGAATGTGATTCCTCCCATCCCCCAAAGGATTGCTTTAGCTATTTGTGGACGTTTATTTCTTCATACGCATTTTGATCATCTGATCGACTTCTTTGAAAAATGTCATAGGAATTTTTATAGGGATTGGAATAAATCTATACAATGACTTAGGAAGAATTGATATTTTAATGACAGTAATCCTACCAGTCCATGAGCAGGGTATGTGTCTCCATTTCTTTGTGTCCTCTTTTATTTTTTGAAGCAGTATTTTATAGTTTTCTTTATATAACTCTTTCACCTTTTTAGTTTAGTTGACTCCAAGTTACTTGATTTTCTTAGACACAATTTTGAATGGGATTTATTTTTGAAATGTCTTTTTTGTCTTTTTCATTATTCGTGTATAGGAAAGACATGGATTTCTGCATATTAATTTTGTAGCCTGCCACTTTACCATACAAGTCTATTGTTTCTATACACTTTTATCTGGAGTGTAGGCATTTCTAGAGACAGCATCATGTCATCTGCAAACAATGAGAACTTCACTTCTTCCTTTCCTATGTGGGTGCCCTTGATATCTTTTACTTGCCTAATTGCTATGCTACTTCCAGTACTATATTGAATAGAATTAGTGATTGGGGCAACCTTGTCTTGTGGCAGATCTTAGTGGAAAAACTTTGAGTTTTTCCCCATTGAGTATAATGTTTACAATGGATTTGTGATAAATGGCTTTGACAATATTGAGGAACATTCACCTAGTTCCATGTTATTGAGAATTTTTATCATGAATAGTGTTTGATATTGTCAAATGCTTTCTCTGCATCTATTGATATGATCATGTTTTTATTTTTATTGATATGGTGTATTATATTTATGAACTTTCGTATGTTAATCTATCCTTGTATCCCTAGAAGGAATTCTGTTTGGTCATGGTGTTTAACCTTATTAATGAGTTGTTGGACTCTGCTATTATTTTGTTGAGGATCTTTGGATCTGTATTCATTAAGGATATGGATCTATAATTCTCTTTTTTGTGGTGTCTTTGTCTGATTTTGGTACCAGGGTCATAATTGGCTTTATAAAAACCTTTTGGGAGTGTTTCTTTTTTTCAGGTTCCTGGAAGAGCTTGAAGAGCATTGGCAGTAGATCATCTTTATTTTTATTTCTAATAATATATTTCTTTAAGCACCATGGTTACAAACATGTTCATAGTTTGGGTTTAGTCATAAAATGTATACCCCCCTTTCACTAGTGCAACCTTTCCACCACCAGTGTCCCCCATTTTCCTCCTCCCCCACACCTGTCTTTGATACAGGCATTCTATTTCACTCACTATTATTTTCATGATTGTTGGTAGTGTACTTATTTCTCTAACTGTGCTCACCATTCTTTGTTGTAAGCTTCATTCATATTATGGACTAGTTCTTTCAGCCCTCATCTCAGTTATCTCTGGGTATTATTGCCATACTGTCTTTTATTTTTCTTAAATACCACAGGTGAGACTATTATGTGTCTTTCTCTCTCCCTCTGACTTATTTCACTCAGCATAATAGTGTCCATGCCCATCCATGTAAAGGCAAATTTTGTTACTTCATTTTTCCTATAAGTTAGGTAGTATTCCATTGTGTACCACTGTTTCTTTAGCCACTCATCTGTTATCAGGCATCTGGGTTGTTTCGTTTCCAGATTCTGGCTATTGTAAGGAGCACTGCAATGAACATAGGCATATTTAGAGAGCACTGTTGTTTTGTATTTTTGTGTTCCTAGGGTATATTCCTGGGAGTGGTATTGCTGGATCATATGTGAACTCAATTTTCAGTTGTTTGAGGAATATACATATTGTTTTCCTGGATTCGACAACATTTCTACCAGCAGTGAATGAGAGTTCCTTTCTGCCTACATTCCTGCCAGCACTGATTGTTCTTGTTTTATGTGATGTGTGCCAGTCTCTGTAACATGAAATGATACTCACTGTTCTTTTGATTTGCATCTCCCTGATGGTTAGTGATATGGAACATTTTTATGGCCTTCACTTTTCTTTTGATTTATATCTCCCTGATGGCTAGTGATATGGAACATTTTTATGTGCTCTTTGCCCATTTGTATTTTTTGAGTAAATGTTCATTTTTTCTCCCCATTTTCTTGTTAAGTCCTGCCAGTGCCTTGTATATCTTAGATATCAGCCGCTTATCTGATGGGTATTGGGTGAATAGTTTCTCTCATTTATGAGTGGCCTTTGTGTATAGTCACTGTTTTTTTTTTTTTTTTGAGGTGCAAAAACTTTTCCGTTTAATATAGTCCTGTTTACCTCTGCTTCCACTTGTTTGGACAGTGCTTTTTCCTCCTTGAAGATGCCTTTAGTCTCAATGTTATGTAGTGTTTTAGTACATTCTTGTTATATATGGAAGCCTTTATAATATTTCTCTATAAAATCTTTATGTCTGCTTGTTGTCCCACCTATGACCTTCCAGATGGGGGCGCTGTGGAGGGCCTAATAAATAGTGGTGGGCAAAGTGTTCAGGGTCTCTTGAAAGGGCAGCTAGCTGGGAGTCTCTGGAGTTTTGGAGCTGCTGGCAGGCTGACAAAGGATTCTGCGTCTGACCTTCTTGCCTTTTTACCCTCCTGTCTGTGTGGATGATTTGCCACGAATAAATATTACCACGATCACTTCGCCTTCCTAGGGGATAGGGAAATGGGAATCAGTTTCCCACCAGCATGAGGATCAAGGAGCAAAACTAAGCCAATGGATCCTCCTTAAAGGTTTGCAATAATTCACTAGTGAATCTATCTGGACTTCGAATTTGGGGAAGCCTTTGATTACCCTTTCAATTTCCTTAATAGTGATAGGTCAGTTCCGGTATTGGTATTCCAGTTCATCTTGGTTCAATCTTGGAAGGTCGTAGGAGTCCATAATATTTGTCCTTTTCTTCGAGGTTCTCTTCTTGTTTTGTGCCATAGAGATTCTCAAAGTAGTCTTTGCCCTTTGAATTCCTGTCGTGTCTGTAGTGACCGCCCCCTTTTCATTTCTGATTCTACTTATTTTCTCTCTCTCTCCCTTTCTTGTGAGTCATGCTAATGATTCACTAGTCTTATTTATTTCTTCAGAGAATCGCTCTTGCTTTCATTAATCATTGGATTGTTCATTTCTGCTCTGAGTTTTATTATTTCTTTCTGCTTGCTTACTTTTTGGCTAATTTTGTTGGCCATTTTCAATACCCTTAACTGTTACATTAAGTTATTTTCTTCCCTTCTGATGAATGCTTGTAAGGCCATAAATTTCCCCTTAATACCACTTTTGTTGTGTCCCACAGATTCTGATAAGTTGTATCTTCCTTCTCTTTTATTTCCAGGAATATTTTTATTTTTTCTTTGATTTCATCTCTGGCCCACTCGTTTTTCATCAGTGAACTGTTTAATTTCTAGGAATTAAAGCAATATGGAGATTCCTCCAAAAACTGGAAATCAAGCTCCCATATGATCCAGCTATACCACTCCTAGGAATATACCCTAGGAACACAAAAATACAATTCAAAAATCCCTTCCTTACTCCTATATTCATTGCAGCACTATTTACCATAGCAAGACTCTGGAAACAACCAAGATACCCCACAACAGATGAATGGCTAAAGAAACTGTGGTACATATACACAATGGAATATTATGCAGCTGTCAGGAGAGATGAAGTCATGAAATTTTCCTATACATGGATGTACATGGAATCTATTATACTGAGTGAAATAGGTCAGGGAGAGAGAGAAAGACGCAGAATGTTCTCACACTTCTATGGGTTTTAAGAAAAATGAAAGACATCTTACAATAGTGATTTTCAGACACAAAAGAGAGGAGGGTTGGAAGTTACAGCTCATCTCATGAAGCTCACCACAAAGAGGGATGAGTTTAGTTGGAGAAATAACTACATTGTAAACTACCCTAACAATGAGAATGTATGAGGGAAATTGAAAGCCTGTCTAGAGTACAGGAAGGTGTGGGGTGGAGGAGGGAGATTTGGGACACTGGGACACTGGTGATGGGAATGTTGCACTGGTGATGGGTGGTGTTCTTTACATGACTGAAACCCAAACACAATCATGTTTGTAATCAAGGTGTTTAAATAAAATATAAAAAATATTTCTCGGTACCTGTTGATAATTCACCTGTTTTCAGTGAATTTTGGTCTGAGAAGATAGCAGTAACAATTTCTATCCTCTTGATGTTCTGCAGGTATATTAAGTGGGCTAGCAAGTGGTATTTCTTGGAGAATGGCCCATGTGCACTGGAGAAGAATGTGTTTCCAGTTTTCTATGAATGAATAGCCAAACACGCTTATATGTAAACACTACATCCACACTAAACCACTCTTTTCTATTTCTTCCTTCAGAGCAGCATATCTTTGTTAAATTTTAGCCTGGTTGACCTATCAAGAGTAGCAAAGTGGTGTTGATGTCATCCATTATTTCTGCGTTGTTGCTGATGTCTTTCTTCAAATTTATCACAGTTGTTTTAATTACTTTGCTGGCATATATGTTTAGAAGTATGACTTTTTGTATATACATCCTTTGATTAGTAAGGAATGCCCATTTCTGTCACTTTTAACCTTTTAAACTCTAAAGCAGTGGTCCTCAAACTACGGCCCGTGGGCCACATATTGTATTTGTTCCCGTTTTATTTCTTCACATCAAAATAAGATGCATGCAGTGCGCATAGGAAATTGTTTGTAATTTTTGTTTTTACTATAGTCTGGCCCTCCAATGGTCTGAGGGACAGTGAACTGGGCCCCTGTTTAAAAAGTTTGAGGACCCCTGCTCTAAAGTCCGTCATTTGATATTAGTATGGCCACCCCAGCCTTTTAAAGGGAGTTGTTTGCTTAGATTAATTTTCTTCTGCCTTTGACTTTTAGTCTCTGTTTGCTCTGATTACTCAGGTGTTTTTCTTGTAGGCAGAAAAATGTTGGATTTCATTTTTTGATCCATTTTCTACTATGTATCTCTTAATTGGTGCATTTAGTCCATTGCCGTTGAGAGAGATAATTGTCATGGGATTATGCGTTATGCTTTTGCAAGAGTTTGGTATGTTTATTGGGTCTCTCTTGTCTTAAACTAGACTATTAGTTCTTCTTTTAAAGTTGGTTTTGAGTTTGTAATGTTTTTGCACTTTTGTGTTCCGAATGCCAAGAGGGAGGCAGAGACCTTTCTCTGGGTCTGTCCATCAGGTCGGTGCCTGTTCACTTTGCTGGCAATGATGTTCATTGCACTGGTGGGGAGGCAGAGGCCTTTCTCCAGTTCTGTATATTTGGGCAAGCCCTGCTCACCTGTCACTTCTTTTAAGGTTGGTTTTCAGTCTGTAAAGTTTCTGAGCTCTTGTATATCCATGAACCTTCAAACCTGACTGTAAGTCTGGCTGGGTGAAGCATTCTTGATGTAGTATTCATTTAGTTGAATTTTCCCACCACTGCCTTAGGCTTTGAGGGTTGTCTGTGGTAAATCTACTGTAAATCTTAAGGATACTTCTTTGTCTGTAATTTACTATTTTGATCTTGCTGCCTTCAGTATTCTTTCTGCATCTTCAGTTGTATGGAGTTTTTATGCAGCTCCTTTTCCATTGCACTGATTATATCCTCAGCCACTCTTACTCTGCTGGTGAGGACTTCCAGTGAGTTTTTCATTTTGCCTACAAAGTGTAGGAACTCAGCCCCAAGCTTGCTTCTGTCCCTTAAGGGACAATGATGTCACTTATGAGACCTCCCTGTAACTGCCACTAAATTTAGATTTCCCACTGGAGGACACTAAAGGCTGGGGTATATAGAGCCAAAGCCTGTCTGTGGGTTGGGGAGGCTGCTGACCTGGGGTCCCGGGGGTCCCGGCTGACCTTCAACTGGCCTTCCTACTGCCTGCTTAGCTGTGATCCTCTGTTGCTGCTGTTCCTGGTCTGCAAGGTTGTGTGGTTTTTCGTTTGCTCTCTCTCTGGCTCTCTATGTGTCTCTTGCTCAGGCTCTCTCTCTTTCTCTCTCTCCTCTCTTCTCACCTCTCTCTCCTCTCTCTCTCTCTCTCTCTCTCTCTCTTATTATATGTTCAGATGTGGAGAATCCTGCCTCTGACTCTTTTATCCTGGGATTGCTTAGCTCCAAAATTTATTGGGGGCAGACTCAGTCCCCAACATTTTGGTGCCCAAGCAGGGATGTCTTTCACAACTTCTTGAGTCTTAGTTGTGGTTTGTTCAATGCCTCCCAGGCTTTCTTTGAGTTCTTTGAACATGTTCGTTTTTCTTCTCTGAAGTTCTTATCTGAGACTATATGATGGGCAAGAGAGAGAGAGAGAGAGAGAGAGAGAGAGAGAGAACAGGAATAAGATACTTGTCTTGAATGCAGTTAACTTGTTCTATCCAAAGCTCCAGGTATGGTCCCTAGAGCACTGCCAGGAGTGATCACTGAGCACAGAGCCAGGAGTAAGCCCTGGGTACCACCAGGCTTTGCCCCCACCAAAAAAATAGAAAGAAAAAATCCACACAAAAAACAGTTATTGTAAAAGGTGAGTATTCTTCACTATTTCATAAACCTCTTATAGAGGATAAAATATCAGTTAGTGTTAACCTCCAATTGCCAACAACTTTTTTAGTAGCAAGAGAAAACACTATATGAAATAAAAGCGCCATATAGGTGGATGGTGCTTGATGGCTCCTCAGAGCTACCATCTTCATTGTCTAAGCAGGTTGGAGGTCTGTGTTGTTGTCCCATTGTCACCCTTGCATTGTGGTGTTTTTGACTTGTTGCCGTGGGAGAAGTGTGACCGAGGAGCAGAGTACCCTCGCTTGTATGGTTCGGTCCCTGTGGACGGGGCCAGGCTCACCTGCACAGCGAGGTTCTGGTTGCAGAGGGTAAGTGGGGTCACTGCTCCATTATCTTCCCTCTGGGTGAGGCCATGTTCACTTGCAAAGTCAGGTCCTGGTAGCAGAGCTAGAGTCTGGGAAAATTCTAAGGGATAAGCTCCTTGACTTTTTCCCAAGTTTTTTTGGGTGGGGCAGTTGGGCCACACCTGGTGGCACTCAAGGGTTACTTCTTGCTCTACACTCAGGAATCAGGTCCCCCTGGCGCTGGGGGGTGCTGGGGTGCTGCGGAATCAATCAAGGGTCAGCGTTGTGCAATACAAATGCCCTACCTGCTGAGCTTTGGCTCCACTCCTTGCCTTTTTTTGTGCCAGTTTTTTTCTCAATGAGAATGTAGATGAGGTAAGAGATCATATGAATAAATTGTTCTGAGACATGAATATTGAAGTTGACATAGGAAAGAAACATTGCCAGGAAAGAAATGTCTCGTAAAAATATATAGACATATAAAATTTTGTTTGCTTAGGAACCATGTCCAAAACATTGCCTACATCTGTCTGGAAAACTCTGGGCACATTATATGAATTATATTGTTGATATTTATTCCTTTAAGGGAAGTTTACATCACTTCCAGTTTAAAATAACTGCAGTTTTATAAACTCTGACTTACCCGTACTCTCCCCTATAAACAGTGAAGCTGCATTTTCAATTTGTTTTATTTTATGTTATATAACCAGAGCATCTGGTTTCTTGCCACCATAGACTAAGCCTTCAACACGTCATGCCTGGATTATTACAACTTTATCTCCCAGTTTCTAGTCCCTCAAATCTAGCTTTTATCTTAAGAGTAATGTACAGTGGAAAGAAAACTGGGTAGACTAGAGAAGATTAATGCAGGTTGATCTTGTTTATGATACTAATAGTCTTTGTGAGACCCAGGGCAAGTGACATCACCTGCAATTCTGTTCTCTCAGTTCTATAATGTATGTTATGACATTGCTTTGCCCTACTCATGAGTTTCTTTCAAGGATCATGTGAAAGCACTCTGAAAACTGACCTTCAGATGATTTGGATTCTACTGACTCACTTTCTATCCTCTAAAATTCAATTCCAAGTCATCTCTCTAATCTCTTTTCCAAGATTGCCTAGAACACTCCCTTTAACACACATGTATTTGGTTTTCATTTGGAATATTCTACTTTCTTCTTTTTGCTTTCCAAATTGCCAAAAAAAATCGTTTGATGACTAACCAGTTAAAATCCTTATCTTTTTTATCTTTCCTGATAACTCCAATCCTGACTTCCTTCTCTTCTGAATTTTGATATAATTTAGCAGCTCTTAGTATTACCAAAATTTACTTACACGTTGCTTATGATTTTGATGCCACTTTAGTTTTTAAACCTTTTTCTTCCTTTATCAGTCAAATTCATAAGCCTGACATGTCCTGACTAGACAAAATTTATATTCTCCCCACTATTACTATTTTTCATCACTATTTAATCATTCACATTTCAGCACTGAATGCTATTGCTCTCTCTTCCCCTCACCAAGGGCTTTCTTTATCCTTTCCTTCTTCCCCTTATATTATTTTCAGTATGGCTTAGCTTTGATGCTACCTCTTCTATATTCTGAAAGACCAGCTCACCACCAGTCAGTATACATTTGTTGCCTTCATATCACTTCTTTTGCGTAGAGTATTTCCTCATGCTACGTAAAAATTGTTGGCAATAGGAGGTTAACACTCACTGATATTTTAACCTCTATAAGAGGTTTATGAAATTGTGCATTAATACTCACCTTTTACAATAACTGTCTTTTGTGGATTTCTTTCTTTCTTTTTGGGGGGCAAGCCTAGTGGTTCCCAGGGCTCACTCCTGGCTTTGTGTTCAGTGATCACTCCTGGCAGTGCTTTGGGGACCATACCTGGAGCTGTGGATAGAGCCTGTTAACTGCATTCAGGACAAGTGTTTTACTCCTGTATACTCTCTCTCACCCATCATATATATATATATATATATATATATATATATATATATATATATATATATATGTGTGTGTGTGTGTGTGTGTGTGTGTGTGTG
>PVKC010025631.1:0-16427 GCA_004027635.1 Crocidura indochinensis
TTTTCCTTTTTTTTTTTTGCTTTCTTTCTCCCCCGATGGTACCAAGATCAGACAGTTGAATGTTCATTTGGTTGAAATAAAAACTGATCATATATGAATACCAAATCCAGTCAACAACAACAGAAGTAATACCCAATCTACAACAAGCTGTACAAGGAGGGAACAGTTGCACTGGCATTATGGGGGTAAAGGAGGGAGATGTGGGATGCATGCTGGGAAAGGGATGGAGGGAAGACAATGCTGGTGGTGGGAATGCCCCTCATTTATTGTCACTATGTGCCTCAAATATTACTGTGAAAGAATTGTAATTCACATTGACCACAATAAAAATTAAAAAAATAAAGAATGCCAGGCAATATAGTCTCTGTGTCTGTTTTTGTTTATTTGTTTTTTGGGCCACACGTGGTGACACTCAGGGGTATGCCCTGTTTTGGACCTGAGTTTTTATCTCAGACAGGACTTTTTTTCCTAGAATTTTATACCAAGCAGAACCAAGACAAGCGAAATTAAAAAAAAATAAATATATAAAAGTGGAAAAAAGGGTAAAAATAAAAAAATAAGAAAGGACGGAGGAGGCTTCCTATACCTTTGGAAATAAACACACTAAGAGGTATAGCTATTGAGATATTAAACATACAAGGAAAATATAAATATCCTCATTAAGTTTTTGAGATTTCTTGTTGGGGGTTGAGGTCCAGGGCACATTTTCATCCCACACTGTGGTCTTATTGAGTTTGAGAAATGGTTTGTAGCAGTAAGAGTCATGTTGTGATCCCTCCATGTCCTTGAGCTGAGGGTCCTTCTGGAGCTGAATCTTGTAGTACACAATTCATATTTGGGTTGTGTGTGTGTGAGAAGAAGGGCCACATAGAATGAGTCATCCAGAATGTTGGCCGCAGCTTCTAGCCAGGGCCAACATGATTGAGAGGGTTTCTTTTTGGTTTGGGAGCTGGGCAGTGGTTTATTGGGGCAGGGGTCAGTCTAGGTACCCAAAAGATATTTTCATTATATCTTGTCTTCTCCAATTCAATCAGTCGGACCTCATAAACAATCAATGGTGGAACCACAAACAGATCTGAAGTTCTCAGCACAGGATTCAGATTAAAGAGAAATGCTGAAAGAAATGATTGCTTAGTTCAAAGCAGTTATCTTGTCTCTACTGCTGATAAGTTTATAACTTTATACTAATATTTCTTCCTGTGATTTAAGTGTAAATTAGTATTTCTAAAAGGATAAATACATACAGATAAAATATACTGTAGAAGACTATGGGATTGCTAATCAACCTTTTTAGTGGAGTAATTTTCAGATACTATTAGGACATAACATCAAGGGAAGTGTATTGTAATATGGCATTCACAGAGTACAAACATGAAATTGATTGGTTATCCAGAATAAAATTAATGTTATAATAAGATTGAAACCTGATAAGGCTTCAAAAAGTCAACTGAAAGGAAGCGTTGGTATACACTAACACTACCATTTTTGCTGTCATTTCTGAGATTTCATAGTGTAATCCTAAGCAATTGAAGGCTCTAGGTTATAAACTATATTCTGACAATTTACTATACATGGCATCATGGTTGTTTGTCACAGCGTTTTTGAAATCAATAAATATAACACTGACAATTTTTCCTGGCAGGGGAATTGTTTTCAGTAAATTCTAGAAGGGCAACTGCTAAGAGGTGAAAAAGCCAGAATGACACTAATGACATTGACCTCAGAAAAGGGTATATTTTCAAATCCTAATCCTGACTATAAGAAATTTTGCTATATAGTGAATTGATTAATTTGGATAGAGAAAGACTGATTTTGAGATATATAGCTAGGACATTCCTAAGATGTCTCAAAACCAAAGTAAGTACAGCCAATATTTCATGAAAAACACAATTGGAATTTCTAGTTAGTATGTTATAAAATATAACTTTTGCTTCCTGAATTTTTAATCAACATTTGAGTTTATGGAGAAGTCTTCCTACTCATCCATTTATTCTTAGTTCATGAAAATCTAGGCTCTGCCCCATCATTGTTCAGCATTGTTTTGTTAGCTCACAACTGTCCTATAATATATATTTTTCTACTGTTGTCTTGGTCCTTTTGGAAGCATTTGCTATTGTGATAAGCTCTTCTCTTGAGTTACTCACTTTAGTCAAGGCACTTGTCCACTTACACACAGCAAGCATCAGGTTTCAAGAGGTAATGATCTCTTGATTCTATCCTCAAGCTCTTCCTCAGATTCTTTCATGAATTTCCTTTTCACTTGAAGACCTCCTACATGTGGTTGTTCACCCACACAATTTATCCACCTTCCTTGTTCTTTTTCTCACAATCTTTTAGCTTCATCATCCCTAGAAGCTGTCACAAACACACTACTGAATGTCTCTTTGGTCTAAGCCACCAATCTAAACACTTGTCTCATTCTCTTCTGCCAACAGACTGCCAGACACCTTTCTCCAGATAATTGACCCTGTTCTATGAATGTTCATTTAACTTTCTAAATCTCAAGTTAAATATTTATTAAAACTGGGGCCCGGGAGATAGCATGGAGGTAAGGCGTTTGCCTTTCATGAAAAGGTCATCGGTTCGAATCCCGGTGCCCCATATGGTCCCCTGTGCCTGCCAGGAGCGATTTCTGAGCATGGAGCCAGGAGTAACCCCTGAACACTGCCGGGTGTGACCCAAAAACCAATATATATATATATATATATATATATATATATATTTATTTATTTATTTATTTATTAAAATAAGCATTCCTTTGATCCCAAATTAACATCCCTATTCTTGATTTTCCTGTGTTCACTAGCAGCAATTTTAAGAAGCCTGTGATGCCCACGCATTTGCCTTTTAAATTTTCTGAGCAATGGTAGGTCATAAAATTCTGGTTAAAACCTACTGCCCTGCACTCTGTAGACACTTTGCCTAAAGTGTGCAATTCCAGCGAACACTAGGTCTAATGATTTGTGAACACCTCAAACAGGATTGCATCCTTGTAGCAAGCATGTGTGTGAACAACACAGCAATTTCCAATGAGCACCACCAGAAGAATAAGTACCATAATGAAGTGAGTGTGACCCTCTGTGTGCAAGTGCCTTGAATAAAGTCTGTCATCCACAGCATAACAGGCAAGCATGTAGGAGCCTTGGTCACCATAGCAATAACAGCAGTGAAGGGTATACACACATACACACAAACAGATAAAATAAGTAAATAAATATGGAATTCAATACATAAATTCTAGAAGAGAGGGGATTTATTCATGCATTCTCTAATTTCAAGACCCAGGGGAGAACTTTTTCTCTATGCTTCATTTTAACTTACCTTATGATTTATTTTATTTTGTTAATTTATTGTGCAGATGCTAAAACAACCCCTACTGTCATGTAAATTTTTTGAAGCCTCGTGATTTACATCTACTGCTCATGATAGGGTTTCCTGCATGCAACATTATAATACCACACCCTCCACTGGAATGTCTTCTCTATTTTCTCTGTCCCTCCACCTAACCATTTCCCACCCCTCTTGCCTGCTCTTAGTAAGTTCAGTTCTGTAAACCAGTTCTCGGTTCTATTGTCTTTGACCATTTTTTATAGCCCAACTATGTGTTTTTATGTGCCATATATGAGAAAGAAAGATCATTCATGGCCTCTCTTCTTCACTCAGCATGATACCTTTCAGTTTTATCCACATAGTGACAAATTGCATGAGTTCATCTTTTCTCATAGTCAAAGAGTATTCCATTATGTAATATGTACTATAGTTTCTTTATACAATCCTCTTTTCTTGGATACTCCACTTCTTTTCAGGCATTGGCTACTGTGAATAGTGTATTGCAATTAACACAGGAAAGCAAATGTCTTTTCAAATAGTTTTTCTTGTCCTTTAGGATAGATGCCAAGAACTGGAGTTGTGTTATCTGGCAGGTCAAGTCTCAGTTTTTTGAGATGTCCATATTGTTTTCCAAAAGAGGCTAAAGTGGTCTGTCTCTGAAAGGACTTGTACAAAATATGGATAATAGTAGGTGTGGTTTGGTGGTGATAATCAAAGGCAGTTGATGATAGCACAAGAGGACTATTATTTTTAGCCTGAAATGGAACAATGTTAGGCCAGAGCAGAAGAGTTCACTGTCAAGGACCCCTGGTGAGGAGCAGACTCTGGAAGACACAGAGTCCTTTATGTCTGAGAGAGTGAAGTCTGCCTAACTCCAGACATAGCAGTGAGGGAGGTGCTACTTCATGTTAGAGGTGATTCAGAATAGCCCTGGGCTTATGATAAAAAAAGTGGGAGGGGTAGGTTTAGACTAGGGAAATGGCCATGAATGGACTATGTTTCATTAAAGTATTAAGAAGGAAATGCTATTAGTAAAACTAGTGGATATCATACCATTTTAAGTACAAAGAAATTTTGAGATTAAAAAAATTTAATGTAAGCCTAAGAATGAATGAAATATGATCTTTCTCATGTGTGGGCTATAAAGAAGAAAAGTAGATAATAACAAATGGCCAAAAACAATAGAATCTGAGAACTGATCTACAGAAATGAGCTTACCCTGGTGTGGGAATCAAGGGCAGGCAGTACTTTGACAGGGTACCCTAAGACAATGGAACAGATCTGGGCTTAAAGGGAATATGCAGGAAACCCTATTATTTGGTAGCATAGTAAATCATGACGACTAAAATAAAATTTTTTTAAACCTGGTGAAATATAAGATCATTCCGGTATAAAAAAAAAAGTAAAAAGAATATAGTAATGAGAAAACTCTTTTTAACTCCCTGCCACTTCAGGTGGGCAGCTAAGATAAAACAGGCCCGTAGAAAATCTATAATTCATGAAAAGTGACTCTCTTTGGTTGATACTGTGAATTAACTGAATTCTTTCTTTGCCTATGATTTCTAAGCAACTTCTAATCTTAAAATATAAGATCCATTGTGATTTTTTCCTCCCCCCCCCCCAGGAAGCACTAATGGAAGTATATCAGAATAGAACTTTGTTCTTTTGATTTTGAAGAAATTTGAGTTTCTTAGAAAATTGAGACACAGAAGATCTTTTTAAAAAATCAGACCATAGAGGATAGGTGAACAGCAGGCTTTGCTCACCAGCTGTGACTCAATGAGCACCCCGATTGGTGGGTACAGCAAGGGTGTGCCTCATACCTCCAGACAAACCAGGATTCATACCATATGGTGATTTCCATGCTTTTGACTGATTTCAAGCCAAGGTGATAGTAATTTCCCACTGGGCTTCGTGAGACTGAATATCGCGCAGATCAGGGGAACACACAAGCAGTTGAAGGGTAAAGTTGGCTTCTAAATTAGAAACTGACGAATTCACAAGTGTGTTCCAAGCTGTTTTCCTGATGGATGTGTCTGCACCTGATTTCCATGGTCCTTGATTGCAGCAGTTCTCAGAAAAAAAAAATCCTGTCAAATGTTTTCCATGCAAAATAGCAAATTACTTGCTTGGCTCCTAGTCATATGTTCTGAGCTGAGAAGTTGCCCTTCTCAGATGGAGGGATAAAAAGTTCCCCATTAATGGGGTTACTCTCGGGTCTAGCAAAATCTTACAAATCTCATTTTGAACCATTCCTGGATTAATCATTGGGCTATTTAAAAGAGAAGTTTGGGCAACTTTCTACCCAGAAATGGGAAATATGTTAGAATTCATGTCTTCAAATTGTCAGTATAATTTGGGGATCCCAAATTACAATCTTCCCCTATTAAGTCTTTCCCCTTATGAGGAAAAGAAGAGCAACAAAGAACAATGATTTGTTTTTAACAACACCAAAATAAGTGAAGAAAAGGGTTACTTTTATTTTCTTTCAAGTGGCACACATCATAAAATTATAATCTTATATCTCTTCTTGTTCTGATGCTATAAACCTGAGAGATAGATGCCTTTATTGAAAATGCAATTCCTGAACATCAGGTGGAGATATTTTGTTTTATGGCATTTTTGCTGAGATATGGCTTCTAGAGTTACTAAAGTATTGAACTCCCCCCCAATTTTTTTTATTTATTTGTAGATTAAAAAAAGATTGTAGCTAAAAATTCAAATCTATTTTAAACAAGTGGCCTTAATATCCCTGATAGGTATCATTGCTCCAGCCCCCTTTATTGCTATATTAATGTCTGGGGGACTGAAAATATAAATGAAACTGAATACTTAAAACTGCACTTTGATAAATGTTTCATACTCTAAACCAGTAGTGATAAAGCAATAAGGAAATTGCAAGACTGTTTCAACCTTCTCCTGTTTACTAATAAAAGCGGCATTTTTATGCAATCAAGCTTTTGTGTTCTGAGGTGAACATAATATAATGATTGCATTTGCATTTTCAAGTATTGATCATGGTAGCATCTTTTGCAGAACACCTGTGAAATTTATACTTTGGAGAAATTGCTTTGCAACGTGAGAAGACTCCATCATGGTTAAGTTGCCTGTGGGAGGCATTACAGAGTGGGGCTTACAACACAAACTGGCTGCAGAGTAAGCCAGAACTGGGTTTGAGTCCCAATTTAGCCATAAATTGTATGATACTAGACATAAAATTAATTTCTCTCTTTTTTGTATATTAAAATAAGTGATAGTTTATTCTTGCTCTATCCTATTATTTTAATTTTTATTCATTAAAATATTGAAGTAACTCCATCCTAACAAATAATTTCCAGAAACCAATCTTCCTTAATACTAGTTTTTCAGTCTATGCAATGGAACTGGTATTTGGTTTTTAGGTCACACTAGCTATGATCAGGGCTTTCTCATTACTGTTCAGGAATACTTCCTAGTGATGTTCAGAGGAGGGTTTTGGTAACAGGGATTAAACTTAGATTGGCCATATGCAAGGCAAGCATTTTCACCACCCCCTGGAGTTATTATAAATATCTACATCCAGGACTGCTTATGATGGAATGAGATAATAATATATATGAGACACTTTTCAGAGAGATAGAAATCAGTAATGTTAACTTTATTAGGTTGGTGATATTTGTGTCATGAACTTGTCATAATAGGACTGAAAAAAAACCTTGCTAGTTATTTCTGATTGGTTGATGGAAGTCAATGGACACAAAACCCCACCAACAATAAGGCCTCTGACTTAGAAGAAGAAAGCTTAGCCAGGAGATATATGTTGCAAATGCAGACATAGGTTTATTTGCTCTCTACCACCAGTGCATCCTTTTAAAGAAGGGAGGGTGGAAAGAAGATTCCCAGGACACTGTCCTCCATGCAAGAATGAAGGTCTCAGAGATCTCAGTCAAACCCATCTTAGAACCTGTGCTCTACTGAGAAAGATAATAACTATTGATTTGGTGTTTTAGGGAATCTCTTAGAAAAGGAAAATTATTCAATTAA
Organism: Crocidura indochinensis; assembly: GCA_004027635.1. Classification (NCBI taxonomy): domain Eukaryota; kingdom Metazoa; phylum Chordata; class Mammalia; order Eulipotyphla; family Soricidae; genus Crocidura; species Crocidura indochinensis. The sequence goes on from PVKC010025631.1 coordinate 7,354, forward strand.
TGGAACATTCAGAAATATTATTCAATTAATGGAACATTGAATTTCCGAAGAAAAAATAAATTAATTTTTCCCTGTTGGTTTCCCTGTTGGAATTGGAGACCGACTCCTAATTTGTATTTTACTTAGAATTTGCTTCTCTTTATAAATAACTTCTAATTATTTATCTTAGTGTATGATTATAAAATAATTTTAATTTAGATCTTCAGGACAATTTTGTTTTCATTGTCAGAGTTATTTTCCTCTTAAAATTGGTCCAAAGTTTTCTAAAGTGAAAACTGGAAATTTTCTAGGAGAGTAGTTGATATTATTCTGACTAGCCTACAGTGTGGGTCCTGTGAGGTGTGCTTTTCTATTTCTCTTCCATAATAGACCTGACATGGGTATGTATGTGAAGGAAATGCTAGAATTAAGGTTTAAGAAGTCTGTACCCTTTTATACTCCCAAGACTGGTCTCTACCACTTACTTCTATGCCCAGAGTTTCTTCTCTTGCCTGTAATTCCAAATGGACTCCCAAATTTAGACATCTGCCTATGAGTAGAATTTATTTATACACCACACTCATTTACTGCTCCAAATTCTTTTCTAAATTTTATATCTAATCTCAATATATGTCTTTCTGTAGCCCTTTCAGAGAGAGAGAGAGAGTGAGAGAGAGAAACAGCCACTTGTAAAGATCCACTGTTTTATGATAATACTAAAGCTCACAGAACAAGTAACTCATAGAATTTCCACAGCTAACCTCCAGGTAGCACTTTAGAATGCCCTTGGACTCCATATTTTAATTTTATCACAATGGATTTCTTACAATTTATTTTATTGCTAGGAACAAATAGATATCCTCTGTTGTTTCTGGTCTATGCTGATGTAGCATTTCTAAAACCTTAGTATCCAAAGGCCTTGGGAGAATTGGGATTCATTTCTCCCCCTTAGGGGAAAGTTGCATCATAGCTCTTGCCCAGAATTGCCTACTTTAATCCTCTAGGATACCAAAGACATCTTCATCTTATATAGCCTCAAAAAGGGCAGATGGGAGAATGAACTAGAGAAAGAGAAATGGAAAGACTACAATGCCAAGATTCAATACCTCAGAAGTCAGAAAATTTGTTTTATGGGTTTGTCTCTAGGAGAAAGACATGTTATCCATGAAGAGAAAAAAATTATCAAAAGAAATCTATTTGAAAAATTTTTTCTCCAGAAAGAAATACAGGGTGACAATATATGGATATAGAAAATGTTTTGTTTTTTTGAATTTGCATTAAATATTATAAAAATAGCAATAAAATAAATAAAAATAACCGAATACATAGGTGTAGTAGCTATCAAATTTAGAAGACTTCTTTCCTTTGCTTTTCACTGACAGTGAATTACACAGTACCTCATAGTATAAATCACTGTTAGGTTTTGCTTATGACCTCTTTTATTTCCTCAGACTTTCTTCTTTTGATTATGGCTATTCACATGGGCAGCATATTTTCCCTATTCCTATTATTTTTAGTCAGGTCTTGAAAACATATCTACCCTTTCCCCTCAGAGGCCCCTGGTAAGAATCCTCTCTACTCCCACTAATACAAATGCCAGCATAACTGGGAATGCCCTGTATTAACTGTTAACCATGCCAAGACGTGAATGCCACACTTTCATTCTGCATAGATGCTTTTGTAACAGAGCATGTATGTTTCCTAAGGGGACTTGCTGGAATCCAACTATGTGGCATCCGGATCAGGAGATAGCTTAAGAAAATTACATCTGGGCCAGAGATAGGACAGCAGGTAGGGAGTTTGCCTTGCACGTCGCTGAGTGGGTGTTCCTGTGGTCCCCTGAAGTTCAACAGGAGTGATTTCTGAGCCCAGAGCCAAGAGTAACCCCCTGAGCACCACCAGGTGTAACCCCCCAACAAAAAAACAAACAAACAAGCAAAAGCTATTTTTTTTCTTTCCCTGCTTTGCTCCCAGTTCCTTACTCTCATTTCCATGACTACACTTCTCCAATAACTAGAGTGACTTTAAATAAACATATGTATCTATAGCCATGCCTATTTGAGTCATTACATTAAAATATGAGCAGATTTTGTCTTTAATATTGTCCCTGGTAGGTGATTAGTTATCATCATAATTTCTTTATATGTTTATATTTGAACTTCTTAAAATTTTAGACAAAAATCTACCAGCAGACAGAGATAAGGAGGAAAAATAGAGACATTGGTGGAGGGTAGTTGGAACACTCTTCAGTTGAAGGTGTTGGAACAATGTACTCCTGAAACTATCATAAATATCTTTATAAATCTGTAAGTCATAATAGTTCAATTAAAAAATCTGCTAGGTAAAATGTATCTCAATTATATTGATTACAAAAAGTGTCATTGATAGAAGGTACTGCATGCTAACCAGAGGCTGGGTAGGCAGTGCACTAAATTCTTGAGATGAAGCAGAAAATAAAAGAGATCTTTGCCAGTGCTTTGAAGTGAGAGGAAACATGTAATAGAGACAAAAGAAATAATCATATTCTATTTAATTTTAACATTATTGAGGACAGGCTGGAAAATATAAAAAGTCACTCTATCACACCACTGCCTTCAGGACTTGAGTGTTGCTTGTAATTATTCTATTGTAATTCTTAAAGGTACTTCTCTGTAATTTCCTTTTTGAATTTGCTGTTTTCAGTATTCTATACCTATTTGTGGGCTTCATCATTGTGACTAGAATTTGCCTTGAGGTGCTTATCTTTGGATCTTTTTTAACTGGCACTCTGGGCATTTTGGATGTAGTTGCATATACTTTTAGCTCAGAGAAAAAAATTTTGTTTGGTTTTTGGGCCATACCCAGTGATGCTCAGGGGTTACTCCTGGCTATGTGCTCAGAAATTGCTTCTGGCTTGGGGGAACCATATAGGACACCAGGGGATTGAACTGTGGTCTGTCCTAGGCTAGCACACGTAAGGCAGATGCTACCACTCTGACCCCAACTCTGAGAAATTCTTAGCAATGATATTCTTGACCATTGATTTATCAGAGGGTTTCTTTCTGGGTATCTGGTACCCAAAGATTCTTTGTTTCTGTTGAGTTTATTCCAAAGTTCTGTTGTCACTTGTTTACTTTCTTCTAGGTTCTTCTCCAACTTCTGCTTACAGAGTTTTTATATAGCTCATCTTCTAGCTCACTGATTCTTTCTTCAGCAGCTGTTGCTTTGCAGGTGAGGCTTTCCTGTGAGGTTTTTTTTATTTAGCTTACCAAGTTTTTTAATCTTGATATTTCAGTTTGAAGTTTTTCATTTCTACTTGAATTTTCTGGTTCATTCAGTTTATTCCATGGAATCTTTGAATTTTTTGAGCATTCTCCAAATTTCCACTCTAAAGTCCTCCTCAGAAAGGTATGTCCTAGCTAAATTTCTCAAAACTCAAAGTCTGTTATTCATAATTAAACTCTACAACTAAGGAAATAAAAGTAATAGATAAGTTACCATCACATGATCAAGTATTAGTTTAGCTAAATTCATGCAAACAAATTTCATATATTTTTAAAAAACAGTCATTTTATTTTATTTGGGACTTCTTATTTTATTTGAAAACTATTATAATTCCATTTTCAATCAAGAATACTAAATTTGAGGGCCTGAACTATTTAGTACAGAGGGTAAAGCAATTGAATTTTATTCAGCCTATCCTGGATTTGATCTTTGAACCCACTCCATAAACCTCCAAGTCCCTGCCTGGACTAAGCCTGGAACACTGTTAACTCTATTTACCCTCCTCCTAAAGAAAATAAAATAATATAAATATTTAATTTTTGCCCCAAATTACAACATTCAAAATGTAATAGGATTATAAGAAAGCAAACCCCCGAAACCTCTACTTTTAATTAGTATACAATAATTTCTTCAATAGTATAGGATGTTTCTATAGCTCTTTTAGACTTTTGTAAAATGGTGGCCATGTATTTTTAGTGATGCTGCAGTTCTTTTTATCCAAAAAAAATGAAGCTTTCCTAAGGCCAGATTGCTTTTGACCACTGACTATCCCCCATGTATTTCATTTCAGTGCCACAATACTGTTCCTTCTGCCCTCATCCTTGAAAAAGTACACATTCAGGTTGTACCAGGTTGTTAAAATGGAATCATATTTTATTTATTTTTAACCATTTTATTTATTTTTAAACCATATTTTACAGAGAGGTTTAAAAATAAATAAAAATAAGGAAATAAATAGGAAGAGAAAATAAAGAAAAAAAGAAGAGAACGGAAAGGAAAGGGAAAGGAAAGAAGAGCAAAAGAAAAGGAGAGAGGAAAAAGGAAAGGCCGTTAGAAATCTTGACTGGTATGGCTACTAGGAAAAACCTTAGTAGCCCATAAGAAGGTCCCATGAGAATTGAAACACAGTACATTATCCAAGAATAGTCCCAGTATCAACTTTTTCTGAACCTTGGTAAGCTCTATCTGGGGAGTAATTCACATCATTGACTTTCCGTATGGAACTATTGATTCAAGCCAGTGCTCACAGTAAAAAATTACAAAGTATTACTTACTGTATATTCTGTGTAAGTAGAAAGTAAATGAGCCTTATGAGAATCAACAGTTTGTTCCTGGGCAGAACCGTGGTCACAACAATTTTTACCGACTCAACTGTGGACTTCAGTGGGAAGGTAAACTAAGTCACCAAGTCACTGTGTACAGTTACAACAAGCCAGATTGTCATAATTCTCAGAAACACAATCTCTAAGAATCTGTAAATATCTGTAAAACTCTGGAATATTTTAACTCTATATCACAAAGCAAAACTCATTTTTAGGTTTTTTTTTTTTTTGGCTTTTGGGTCACACCCGGCAATGCTCAGGGGTTACTCCTGGCTCCATGCTCAGAAATTGCTCCTGGCAGGCACGGGGGACCATATGGGGCACCGGGCTTCGAACCGATGACCTTTTGCATGAAAGGCAAATGCCTTACCTCGATGCTATCTCCCGGACCCCTATTTTTAGTTTTATAACTTTTTAAAACTACAGTCATTGTGAGGTTTCTATGCTTGTAATTAAGGCCTTTATTTCTGTAAGACAAATTAGGATTAATTTGGTGCTATATTTTTTGTTTGTTTGTTTGTTTGTTTGTTGTTTTGTGGCCACATTTGGTGTGCTCAAGGGTTACTCCTGGCTATATGCTTAGAAATCGCTCCTGGCAGGCACGGGGGACCATATGAGATGCTGGGATTTGAACCAACAACCTTAGGTCCTGGATCAGGTGCTTGCAAGGCAAACACCGCTGTGCTATCTCTCCGGCCCCTGGTGCTACATTTTTTTATTAATATCTTTTTTGAACATCTTGATTACAAATATGATTGTGATTAGGTTTCAGTCATGTAAAGAAAACCCACCCTTCACCAGTGCAACAATCCCACCAACAATGTCCCAGATCTCCCTCCATCGCACCACACCCCACATGTACTCTATACAGAATTTCCAGTTCCCTCATTTATTCACGTGGTTTTGGTAGTTCTAAGTGTAGTTATTTCTATAACTGCACTCACCATTCTTTGTGGTGAGCTTCTTGAAGTGAGCTGGAAGTCCAGCCCTCCTCTCATTGTCTCTGAGGATTGTTGCAAAGTGACTGTTATTTTTCTTAAAACCCATAGATGAGTGAGACTATTCTGTGTCTATCTCTCTCCCTCTGACTTATTTCACTCAGCATGATAGATTCCATGTACATCCATGTATAGTAAAATTTCATGACTTCATCTCTCCTGATCATTTTAAAACTTTCATCCTTCTTAGAATACTTATTGCCAAATTTATATATTTCCTTTGACCCTGAGAGTCTAGAGAAGAAGGAAGATCTCTGAGAATCAGATTCTAAGAGCACAGAATAAGAATTGGGGGAATGATATTTTTCCAACTTCTGCACTATTTAGTAAAATGTTTCATTTTTTTCACATAACCATAGATTTTTACTGAAAAACTTGATTATAATGAAATTGAGCAGTGGCCAGGCAATAGATATCATTGAACTAACTTGTACATAGTTTCAGTAATTCTATGAAAATTTGGTTTGCAGAAATCATATGTTTATTTTCTCTTCCAAGTGACATTCTCTGACTGCAGCTTCCATTCTGCCTCATTACAGGAGCACACATCCAAGCCTCAAGGGCAGGAGAAAAATTGTTATTTGTTTCTCTCATTATTACTAATATTGGCATATTAAAAATAGGTAACTACAATTTTGGAGGGGAAGTTTATTTTGCCTAGCTAGTCATATAAGTCCTTCTAGTAATGATTGAATTAGTTCATCCTTGATTGTGTGTGTGTGTGTGTGTGTGTGTGTGTGTGTGCGTGTGTGTGTGTAGGGTCTGCAAAGTGGTGCTCCAAAGTGGGAGTGGAGCTCCTTTCAGCAGTTTTCATCTGGATCAGCAGGTTAATGCAAGTATAGAAAACATGATGCTACTTGGTCCTGTGGTTCTAGAGACTACTCAGGCAACCTTGATGTGTTTGAGGATACCTATCTCAGTATCCTCAGTTGTCTCCAAAATCACACTTAGCGGTGTTCAAAAGCTTCTGGGATTGCACTTAGAGAGGCTTGTGGGCCAATGTTGTACTGAGGTGAATTGGGGTAAATCACATCTAACACATATTCCTAAGCCTATGTAGTATCTCTAGCCTCCTGAACTGTGAATTTTATATTCCTAGTTTTAGAAATGAGGAGATTGATTTAAATATTTTTAAAACTTCTATATAAACTTCCATCCGAGACTATGAGTAGTATATGACCACCGCTCAATTATAAACACAAGTGGTGTAATCACTGGAATGAGTCTTGTTTCACTTAGCAAAACAGAAACTAGTCTAAGTCATGTGAAGAAAAAAAGAATTACCAAAGATAATTAAAGGCTTACAATGTGAGGAGAACTTGAGACAATTCTAGATGGTACAGAATTATAGAAAAGCTAGCTTCCTGTAATAAAAACATGTGATTCTTCAATGAAACCAGGAGCTGAATTTTTTTTAATAAACAATATGGAATCAACTTGACTAAAAATGTGAAGGACCTATACAAAGAAAACTATAAAACTCTTCTCCAGGAAATAAGAGAGGATACGCGGAAATGGAAACACATACCCAGCTCATGGATTGGCAGGATTAACATCATCAAAATGGCAGTACTACCCAAGGCATTATACAGATTTAATGCGATCCCTCTAAAGATACCCGGGACATTCTTCAAAGAAGTTGATCAGGTACTTCTGAAATTCATTTGGACAAATAAGCACCTTAGAATAACTAGAGCAAACATTGGGAAAAAGAACATGGGAGGAATTACTTTCCCCAAATTTAAACTTTACTACAAAGCAATAATTATCAAAAGAGAATGGTATTGAAATAAGGACAGGCCCTCAGATCAGTGGAATAGGCTTGACTACTCAGAAAATGTTCCCCAGACATACATTCACCTAATTTTTGATAAAGGAGCAAGAAATCCTAAATGGAGAAAAGAAAGCCTCTTCAGCAAGTGTTGTTGGCACAACTTGCTAGCCACTTGCAAAAAATTGAACTTAGATCCCCAGCTAATATCATGTACGAAGGTAAAATCCAAATGGATGAAAGACCTTGCTATCAGAGCCAAAACCATAAGATATATAGAACAACATGTAGGAAAACCACTCCAGGACATTGAGACTACAAGCATTTTCAAGGAGGAAACTGCACTCTCCAAGCAAGTGAAAGCAGAGATTACCAGATGGGAATATATTACGCTGAGAAGCTTCTGCACCTCAAAGGAAATAGTGCCCAGGTTACAAGAGCCACCTACTTAGTGGAAGAAACTATTCACCCAATACCCATCAGATAAGGGGCTAATATCCAAAATATACAAGGCACTGATAGAAATTTTGTTTTTGTTTTTGTTTTTGGATCTCACCCGGCAGTGCTCAGGGGTTACTCCTGGCTCCATGTTCAGAAATTGCTCCTGGCAGGCACGGGGGACCATATGGAGCACCAGGAATCGAACCGATGACCTTTTGCATGAAAGGAAAACACCTTACCTCCATGCTACCTCCCGGGCCCCGCACTGATAGAACTGTACAAGAGAAAAAGCATCTAATCCCATCAAAAAACGGGGAGAGGAAATGGGCAGAAACTTTGACAAGGAAGAAATACAAATGGCCAAAAGACATATGAAAAAATGCTCCACATCACTAATCATCAGGAATATGCAAATCAAAACAACTATGAGGTACCACCTCACACCACAGAGAATGGCACACATCACAAAGAATGAGAACAAACAATGTTGGCGGGGATGTGGTGAGAAAGGAACTCTTATTCACTGCTGGTAGGAATGCCGTGTAGTTCAACCTTTATGGAAAGCGATATGGAGATTCCTCCAGAAATTGGAAATAGAGCTCCCATATTATCCAACTATACCACTCCTAGGAATATACCTAAGAACACAAAAATACAATACAAAAAACCCTTTCTCACACCTATATTCATTGCAGCACTATTTACCATAGCAAGACTCTGGAAACAACCAGGATGCCCTTTGACAGACGAATGGCTAAAGAAACTGTGGTACATATACACAATGGAATATTATGCAGCTGTCAGAAGAGATGAAGTCATGAAATTTTCCTATACATGGATGTACATGGAATCTATTATGCTGAGTGAAATAAATCAGAGAGAGAGAGAGGGAGAGAGAGAAAAACGCAGAATGTCTCACTCATCTATGGGCTTTAAGAAAAATGAAAGACATTCTTGCAATAATAATTTTCAGACTCAAAAGAAAAAAGAGCTGGAAGTTCCAGCTCACCTCATGAAGTGGTCACCTCATGACCACAAAGAGGTCTGAGTTTATTTAGAGAAATAACTTCATTTTGAACTGTCATATTAATGAGGATGTATGAGGGAAGTGGAAAGCCTGTCTAGAGTACAGGCGGGGGGTTGGGTGAGGAGAAGGGAGATTTGGGACAATGGTGATGGGAACGTTGCACTGGTGATGGGTGGTGTTCTTTACATGACTGAAACCCAAACACAATCATGTATGTAATCAAGGTGTTTAAATAAAATATATTAAAACATAAACAAGATAAATTGTTGGCA